>JANHAO010011842.1:0-16731 GCA_026873985.1 Saraca asoca | reverse complement strand
AGGTTTCACCACACTTATGGTCTTTAACAAATCAAAATCTTTCCTATTATGATTACTTGGATAATTGAGGATGGTTTAACCTAAAATAATTACTGGCCTCTTTGAAGGTCTAATAATAGCACTTAAATTAACCCAATTGCCTTCTTTCGTGGTTTAGATTGATTTAAGTTCTTTAAGATTTGTGCTAACCAATTCAAATCTTAAAGAAACTTAATTAAAATCTCTTTATTCAACTATTAGGTTTCCGGCGATAATCTTCTCCTTTCGATACTTCAACTATCTACCTAAGACAAGACAAAATATTACCCAAATACTTTATCAAAAACATAGCAGGCATAATAGTTGAATCAAATTATACCAAGTAATCACAATAGAAAATCAATCAATAATATCAAAGAACTATACTTACGCTATTCCCAATCCTAGAATAGAAATTTACTCAGACATGATAAAAGTAAAAACAAAATTCATTAATGTAAGAAACTGCATAATGTTTAGAACAAAGTAGAAGAAGAAAAGATGAAGTTGAAAGATGAGATTAAGAAGAAAGTAATATAAGATCCTTGCCAGAACTTTAAACAAAGAGGAAATCCTAAATTCTGCTTAGAAAAACTCTTAAGAAAGTAAAGGACTCATAATCTATCTTAATCATAGCTAATGACTTTATCAGATCATGCAATAATAGCTTATATAACAGGTTGACAAGGCTTAGAATATGGTTGTACTTTGGGACATGAGCTGGTTGTGTTTTGGGCTGGAAGTTGCTGGTAGTTGCACTGAACATGACCGTATCCTAAGACACAGTCAGGCCATGTTTGGTGCTAGCTTCTTCAATTTCTTTAGCTTTAATCATGGTTGACTTGAATTTTTCACATGGCTTCTTCTTTAGCCAAATGTACTTCAAGCTTTTGCTTTCACCCACCTTTCCATACCTTTTTGCTAACATACGAAAGGGAAAAACAAAACACAGCAATACCAAAGAACAAATAGACTAAACTAAAACAAAAGGAATAGAAAAATCACAAAATAAAAAATCAAGAGGTAATAATCAATATAATAATATACATTTTTTTCATTTATCAAAATCATAAATTCCTTTCTATACTCATAAGATGCAACATATTACTTAACACTTCTATCCAATACTCTCACAAATATTGACTCAATTAAATCAAATATAAACACTGAAAGGAACTAAAGCCATGTTAGATATTGATTTATTGATAAAACACTTACAGAAAAATGAATTATTTACTTGCAAAGTTAACACTTAGCCATTTTCCAAGGAACCATTCCAATAAAAACATTCACCTAACTTCAATCAACTCGAAGTGATAGAACCAATAACACATTAAACACTCGTAGGGAAGGATGATCTTTTAATTCAATTTCCCTAACATTTACTCATTTCCAATTTTTAAGCCATATATCACATTCACTCCTTTAACAATCCTCTTTTCTAGTATTTAACCAATTCACTTAAAGAATCCCAACATCCAAATAATCCCATTCCCGTTCATGCTCATTTCCAAAGTCTAATATTAATCACACTTTAACATTTGCTCACCTCTCACCTTTAGCCAATTTGTTAAACACATTAAATCACAACTATAAAACAGAACGTAATCTTCTAATACACTCGTGAGTAAATCCTCAAGTAATTAATTCAATTATTCTCATTCAAGAAATGATATTCCTAGAGGGACAACGTTAAATCTATAGTACCACTCTCCTTCTTCACACTTACTAATCACTTTCACACGACACTCATCATGCAAAAACCCAGCCCATGTACATATTCATTCTTAACTTATTCTTACCTATGCATGTATACCTTAGCACAAATAAACTAACTCATAATCAAATGCTAGAATAAGTGAGCAATTTACTCACTTCAAGCTACCGTAATATCATCATTCCTAATCCTATTTTATATCATCCCATCACCTTGTATTTTCAATCTAAGGCATTTTATTTTCTGTTCAATGGAGTCCTAGTTAAAACATTTTTACGTCTACTTTATCTTCACTCAGCATCAACTAATCATATCATATATAAACCAAAGAGCAAGAAATCTACTTACTTGAAAAGCTGCTGTGTTTTCCATACCAAACAGTCAATGCATTATACTTCATCCAATTTTGAATGCAAAGACATTTGAACCGCATGATGTTTACTTTCAACCAACCAGCTGTTCAAGCAGCTGGACCTCCAAGCTGCATAGCCGAAACAGGGCAACAGCTTGCTGTAATGAGGCACTCAGCCTCAACCTTCCGCCACACAGCACCGCAGCTCCTACTACAACAGGGAGCTCTGCCGTGACTTTGCCACATGCGATGGACTCCGACAAGACACTCAACAACAGGATAAGCCGGTGACAAGTTGTTGCTTTGCTTCCAACATCACAGTGCAGAACAGGTGTGATGGCTTTGCTGGCAGCAGAAACAATTATAAAAGGATTTTTTGGCCTTTTCGAAAAGTCAAAATGTATTAAAATATACTTATAAAGTGGCCCACGAAGATGCCATATTTACGTTATCTTTCTCCTCCTATTCATCCGACAACTTTAACATACCTATAGCAGCTAGAATAAGACCAAAGCATACAGGCTTATTAACTTATTTTCTTGCTAAAAGCAACAGCTAACTATTAACCTATTTAAGGAGATTGTCAATATTTTTTATATTATTAACATTTAACTATTTTATTATATATTCCTATTTAATTTTGATGTTAAAAATAATTTAAATCCAATAATATTTTTTTAGTGATTATTATTTATTTTGCAAGATTAAAGTACATGTGATCTAAGAGGTCCACAATTTCATTCAGAAATTATTTTATCTTTTATAAGATCTTTTGTAATTGAAATCCTAATCAAACTTGATATAAATAAAATTCTTGATACTAATAAGTTAATGAAGTAATTTATCGCTTGAAGTGATTTAAAATTAAATATTTTTTAAATAAATTTTTTTAAATGATCTTTCATAAGTGTAAGTTTTATAAAAATCATTTTACACTATGTAAATAGATTCACGAATTGATTTATGTTGAAAAACTTGTGAAAACTATTTGAATCGATTCACCAATGTTTTCATGAAGAAAAATTTAAAAAAAAAAATTTATCAAAGGTTAGAAAAATTATCTAAATCGATTCAAGACTTAATTTCAATATACTATGATTTGATTTATCAATCGATTCATGTTTTGAATTTCTTTATGATATTCATAGACAAATCGATTCACAAATTGATTTAAGGATTGAAAATTAATTATTTTTCAAATGTTGGTTACAGGAACCTCCTAATAGTTTTCAAAACAAACAAACTTTTTCAAGAACAAAAATCTCAAAGCAATTTGTGCCTAACAAGATTTATCACTACCTCTCTTGATGTGATCAAATCAAGGATCTTACATCAAGTATGAAGAGAATTCACATTAGATTTTTTTGAGATCTTCATCTCAAAATTGGGTATTGTATTTCTTTGCCTTTTTCTTGATTTTACTTTTAGATTTCTAGGTTGATAGGAATCTAATCTTAATTTTAATTTGGCAATTTCTAGGTTAATAGAAATTGGAGATATAAAGGAAGAGATTGATTTTTCCTTTACACCTTCTTTAGCTGTGAGGTTGATTATAGTTAGTTGAAGATTGCATTGAATTCTTTGCACATCTCTAGGTTATGAGGTTGATCATAGTTTGATGAGATAGAAGAATTGTTATATCTAGGTTAACAAGAACCTAGTTTAATTCTTGTGTTATAGGTTTTACAAAAGTCCAATGTAAATCTTATTGTATGAACTGGTTGTTTAGAAACCCAATTAAAATCCTGTTGTAGTAATAAAAGAGGTCACTCGATTGAGGATTAATCCAATGGATGTAGAATTCATCTGTAGTTTCAGGGTACGTTGAACCACTTTAAAAATCCTATGTCCAAATTGTTCTTTATTATCTCACTGCAAGTTACATTCTACATCTTTACATGTTCTGTTACATTCTGCAATACTGCAATTTATACTTACTGCAAGATTATATTTTGTAATTCAATTTTACTGCACTATAATAATTCTGTTGAACTACTATTATGAAAATGCTATAATACTATTTCTGCAATACTAAAACTATTTTTGCAATAAAATATTTCAATACAATCTCATATAATTTGTATCAATTGCTTAATTGATTTAAATATTCAAAATCAAATTAGTTACTTCAATTCAGATCCTAATTATTCAATTAATTAGCTTCCTAATTCAAATATAAAACAATTTTACAAAGACTTCCACTTTTACAACATAAAAGAATCCAATTTATTTTTAAAGTGAGTATACAATTTATCAACGTAAAAAGAGCAAGATTATTTTTATTACTATGATATATATATATATATATATATTTGAGACCTGTAGTTGGTACTAGAGCTTCTGGCTATTGATACTCTCTTGTTTTCAAAGAGAAAATAGATTCTAGTTTTACATTGTTACTTGAATGTCCTTCTTTATATAAACCACATGGTTTTAATAGACATCACTATACCTACTGGAAGCAAAAGATTAGAGACTTTATTAAAGCAACTGACATTGATATGTGGGAACTCGTAGAAGATGGTTATGATCCACCCCCAAACCCTTATAAATGGGATTTTACAACCTAAATCTAAGTCTTTATGAACTGAAGAGGAAAGGAAAAGACACCTCCTTGCCTCTAAGGTCAAATGGATTATCTCCAACTCTCTGTTCCCTAATGAATATGAGAGGATTTCAAATTGCATTACAACTAGATAGATTTAGGATACCTTAGAAGTAGCATATGTAGGAACTACTCAAGTTAAAGTATATAAAATGCATGTATTAGTGTCTGAATATGAAATGTTTAAGATGAAAGAGAGTGAATCAATCAAAGATCTTATTCAAAGGTTTACTACCATAATTAACCAACTATTATTACTTGGAAGAAAATTTGAAAATGCAGATTTGGTATATAAAGTTCTAAGATCTCTTACTAAAGAATGGCAACCAAAGGTAACTACCATAAAAGAATCACTCAATATGGGTATGCCAACTATACAAATGCTCTAATGAAATCTAGAAGAGCATGAGTTTGAATTGATGAGGTATAAAAACAATGGAGATGACAAAAGAAAGAAAAATGTAGCACTTAAAGCTACAAAAATATCTGATGAGGAAGAATCAGATAGCGATCTAGATATAAATGACAAAAGTTGCAGAGGATTCTTAGAGAAAAGAGGAATAGAGAAAAAAGGAAAACAATACCACAAAGAAAAAATAAGAACAAAATAGATCAAGGAAACACTAGTGTAAGTACTACACCTACCTATTTTGAATGCAAGAAGACTGGACACATTAAACCAGATTGCCCCATCTATCTAAAAAGACAGCTAAAGAATGAAAAGAGAAAACAAAAACTATCTTATAAAAAGGTTGATTTAGCTTTTTTGATCATGATAATGCTGATTCAAAAGATGAAGAGAAAGAAGATGAAACCCTTCTATGTCTCATGGCAAGACTTGATGACAATGACGTATTTGGTAATGAGTCCTTCTTCTACTCTAAAGATGAAATTAATTCTTATAATGAGTATAATTCTTTTGCTAATGATGATAGTGATGAAGAAATAGATGATATATGCATTGAATTGTATGACTCTTTATTGAAAGCTAAAAATGATTTGAAGCATGTTAAGAGTGAAAATGATAGCTTGCTGAAGAAAATTAGTAAATTGGAAAAGGAAAATAATGATCTAAATATCCTAGCAGAAAAGTTCTTGAGTGAGAGTAAAACATGTGATCAGTGTGAGATTGATAAGTCTGAAATAGATAAATTGACCATAGCTTTACAAGGATTCACAAATAGTGAGATAAAATTCAACAGCATCCTAAAAAGTCAAAAGGACTTTCAAAATAAAACTGGCTTAGGGTATAGATAGCAAAGTAAATAAAGGTCAAATAGAAATTATAGATATATTATATGTTTCTATTGCAACCATAAAGGGCACCATATTAAACACTATCCATATAAAAATGATACCTATAAACTAAAGCCAAATGAAAAGCTAGTGTGGATACCTAAGGCATCTACTTCCAAAATGAATTTTGCTGTGGTTACTAACAAAACTAGACCCAAAACTAGTTGGGTACTAGCAAAGCAAGTGTAAATTCTATTTTGCAGGTCTACGTGAGAGAAATAGAAACAACTCATGACTTCAAATAGAAGTTGCATTCCTACAAGTTTGAGAATATTAAAACCCCTATTATCAGTAAACTTTCATATATTTTCATTTTAAATGCTTAATTAATTTGTACATTGCAATTACTAACTTAGGCGATAGAGATACCCCTAAAGTTGTTTTGTAGGTACATGGAGAGAAAATTTAGTTTTCAAAGGTTTTGAGATGTTTATTTTCTATTTAAGTTATTAGAAAACACTTAGAAAACAAAACTTTGGAAAAATTGAATTTATGACTTCCTGAATTGATTCAGTAATCAATTCGAATTTATTCAAGATTTCTTTGACTTTTTGAATCGATTCATGAATTAATTCACCTTTCAAAAATATACATTATGAATTTATTCCTAAATCAATTCACTAGATTTTTCAATGTTTCGGGAAGACTCAAAAATTTCTAAAATTTTTCTAAAAACCTGGATGAATTGATTCCATTATCAATTCATACATGAATCTTAATGAATAAATTTAAATCTAAATCAATTCATACTTAAATTTTTGCCCTCTGAAGTGATTCATGAATTGATTCAAAGTGTGATCCTATATATATTGAATTAATTTTTGAATTCATTCACATGATACTTCTCAACCCAATACTAAAACTCTCTTAAATTCTCTTAACTAAGTCTCAATCCTCACACAATCTTTTTACAAATTTCTTTTACAAAACCCTTATAAGCATTCATTTTAACACTTTTGACCAATTGATTTCAATAAATCTCCTAAAAATCAAAAATTCTAAATTTTACCTAAAACCCTAACTGTGTAAATCTCCAAAAAAATTTCAAAAATCCAACATAATGGCCAAGTGGATTAAGATTCCTGCTAAAAGAAAGGAAAAGACTCCAGCACATCCTTCAATCCTAGTAGCAAAGGAATTACTCTTTCAATCAACAAACGAGTGCACTGCCTATCTTCAACTTGCCAATAGAAAGGTAAAGCCATTAAAAAGCTTTAATGATCATTTAATGCAATTTACTCATTTACTAGGTTTCTTAGCTATGTACAAATTAGAAAAAAATTTTACTTTTAAGGGAAATAACTACCCTAGATTAGTCAAGAAGTTTTATGCAAGCCTTGCTGATGTTGATCGAAAGTAGTTTTTGATTCTGAATTCTTGGCAAATGAATTTGGCATGGATAACAATCAACCAAAGCTTATTGTAGGACACTTCATTGAATATAATAGTGAATTGGCCATTAGGATGTTGTTTCCTTATTCCACCCTAAAGGATGGAAGTGGAAAATTGCTCATTACTAGCTTATCTCTTGAAGACAGGATCTTACATTATACTTTATGTAAAGTGATTTCACCTAGAATTACAAATTTTACTCAAATAGTGGATGATAAACATTTTTTTATATGGGTTATTAAAAGTCAATTTGATTTTAATATGCTTTCTTTATTTTAAAACATATGGCTGAATGTTCTAAAGGAACAGACATTAGCTACCTGCCATATGGCATGATCCTTACTCCTATCTTTATCAAATTCAAGCTCAAAATTTCTGATGAAATTTTAGTTTTACCACGAAACCCAACTACAATGATTAGTGCTTCACATTTTCATAAAATGGGACTTCAAGAAAATGATTAAGGAATATGGGCTAAGAAAAGGTCACAAATTCCTTGAACCACTAGAAGATCCATAAGCTTGACAACTAGATTATCCACTAAATTAGAACAAAGATAATTGAGGTGATTGAAAGAATGCATAAGCATATGACTGACCAAATGAATAAAATAGTAGACAAACAAGAAAATTAATTTAAGTTAATGGAAAATTGCATGTCTTACATGGAATCTAAACATAGAAAACATGCAATTAAAGTTAATGAGTGACCTAAATCTATTGAAACTCAAGCACACACGATTACACAGCGGATGCAATAATAAGATGAAGAAGTTAGGCTATAAAGGATGGATAATCCAATTCTTCTCCTACTGAGTATTCTTTTGTCTTGATTATTTGCCGTTATCCTTAGTCCGTTATCCCTGTCTCATTATCTTTGTTGTTATTTTCTGTAATTTAATACTTTGATGATTATGGTCTGTATTAATATTGATTCTGGATGATATATTTGGATATGATATTTAGTAGTTTGATACATTATTGGTTCTAGATTTTGAATTCTGGTATATAAATATATATATATATATATGAATTATTCTAATCTAATCTAATTTCTTTCTATTCTAAATTTTGTGGTATATTAATTTTTCATAAATGTATTATTATTTTTTTGATGTGCCAAAAGGGGGAAAATGAAGATTTTAGATAAGAAGAATGGAGAAATAATTTTTTTTTAGATAAGAATTTTAGAAATAGAGAATGATAACATTTTCAATACGAGATGTTAACCTTAATTAAAAGGGGGGGATATGTAAACATAATAGGAGATATAAATGAAAAGGGAAATTAAGATCGCTATGATACCAAATATAAATAAAGGGAAATAAGTCATTTTGAGAGGGGGAGAGTATCCTAAATTTTCATGTTTATAAAAAATTGTTTGTCACCATGAAAAAAGGGGGAGATTGTCAGCCTAACTAAGGAGATTGTTAGCATTTTTAATATTGTTAGCATTTGATTACTTTGTTATCTATCCCTATTTCGTTTTGATGTTGAAAATAATTTAAGTTTGATAATATTCTTTAGTGATTATTATTTGTTTTGTAGGATCAAAGTACATATGATTTAAGAGATCTACAACTTCATTTAGAAATTATTTTATCTTTTACTGGATCTTTTGTAAGTGAAATTCTAATCAAACTTGATATAAATAAAATTTTTAAAACTGATAAATTGAGGTAGTAATAAATATCTTGAAGTGATTGAAAATCAAATATTTTCAAACAAAATTTTTTAAATGATCTTTCATAAGTGCAAGTTTTATAAAAACTATTTTACACTGTGTGAATCGATTCATAAATTAATTCATGTTGAGAACCTTGTGAAAACTATTTGAATTGATTCACCAATCAATTCATGAAAAAAAATATTAAAAAATATTTTTACCAAAGGTTAGGAAAATGATCTGAATCAATTCCCTAACCGATTTGAGACCTAATTTTAATATACTATGATTTGATTCATCAATCTATTCAAGTCTTGAATTTCTTCATGATATTCATAAATGAATCAATTCATAAGTTAGTAACTACTACGAATCAATTCACAAATTGATTTAAGGACTAAAAATTAATTATTTTTCAAATATCAGTTACAGTAATTAACTATAAATACCCCTAACCCTATTTCAAACCTAACAGTTTTCAAAACAAACACATTTCTTTAAGAATGAAAATCTCAAAGCAATTCATGCTTAACAAAATTCATCACTACCTCTCTTTATGTGATCAAATCAAGGATCTTTCATCAAGTCTAAAGAGAATTCACATTAGATTTTTTGAGATCTTCATCTCAAAAATTGGGTATTGTATTTCTTTACCTTTTTCTTGATTTTACTTTCATATTTCTAAGTTGATAGAAATCTAGTCTTGATTTTAATTTGGGAATTTCTAAGTTGATAGAAATTAGAGATATAAAGGAAAACGTTGATCTTCCCTTTGCATCTTCTTTAGCTATGAAGTTGATTATAGTTAGTTGCATATTACATTGAATTCTTTGTACATCTCTAGGTTATGAGATTGATCATAGTTTGATGAGATAAAAGAATTGTTGTATCTAGGTGCTCTAGAAGAGTTTAGTGTAAATCCTATTGTATGAATTGGCTATTCAGGAGCCTAGTTAAAATCCTATTATAGTAATAAAATAGGCCATCTGGTTAAAGATTGATCTAATGGATGTAGACTTCGTCTGTGGCTTCAGATAAAGTTGAACCACTTTAAAAATCTTGTGTCCAAATTGTTCTTTACTGTTCTTTATTATCTCATTGCAAGTTACATTTTGCATATTTACATATTCTGTTACATTCTACAATATCACAATTTATACTTATTGCAAGATTATATTTTGCAATACAATTTACTGCACTATAATAATTTTGTTGAACTACTATTTTGAAAATGCCATAATACTGTTTCTGTAATACTGAAATTATTTATATAATAAACTATTTCAATACAATCTCATACATTTTGTATCAATTGCTTAGTTAATTCTAATATTCAAAATCAAATCAGTCACTTCAATTCAGATGTTGATTATTCAATTAGCTTTCTAATTCAAATATAAAACAATTTTTCCAAAGGCTTCCACATTTACAACTCAAAAGAATGCAATATGTATATATATATATATATATATATTTGGGACCTACACTAACATGCTTCTCTTTCTTTAAAAAATAAAAAATCTTGCCTACTTTCATGCTTATTAACACAAAAGAGCATTAATAAAATATAAAAAAAAACTGTAACATAATTAATACATAATTAAAGTGAAATAACATACATGATTAATAAATTAAAATGAATCCAATTGAATAAACATTTTCAATAATATCTAATAATTTTTTTATACTGCAAAACTCCTTAGAAGGTGAAAGCATTGATTATTCACTATTCAAAATACCAAACACTTTAAACTTTTAAATAACTATAAACTATTTATTTGTTGAACCTATTTTATTTTATTTATTTTTGTCAAATGCCATATAACTATAAATCGTCAAATAACTTATATTCAAATACATTTAAATTCTTTTGGTAAACCTCATACCCACAGTTATTCGATAAAGGGTATAATAACTATACGCTAAGTCAAATTTGAATATCAAGAGATTAAAAAGATTGAATTACACATTAATACCTTATCACAAAAAATTTTGATTTTCACAAATCTATTCCTAGCATTTGGGGTGTTCATGATGCACTATTAGAAGCCAATCATAATCTACAAATTTGTTTGAACAATTTGGGAAATTGTGTTTGAACTAAAAGAAGTTTTAGTTCAATTGAACTTATAGAAGCTTGTAAATATATTCATTATTAATATACATGGAATCCTAATGGGTCACATACAATAAAATCTTTTTGACCTAAAGTCAAAGGATTAGAATGCAAAATGTTATAAATTTAAAGGTTGAATTAGTGAACATCTTGAAAATTTAAAATGATTAATTAAGTGTTCTAAGGTGATTAGAAGTGTTAATTAATCAATGATTTGATAATTCCATCAAAGATTACAATTATTAATTAGTAGTAATTTTCCACTGTTAACATTTCAATGTTGTAGAAAAATCATATTAACTTTGGAAGAGATGATAAGTAGAGAAATGATTCCTTACTTGGAAATTTGTTTTAATAAATTAAAGCAATTTGAGAATGATTGCATAAGAGAGTTTATGATTTTGGACTTATAAAAGAAAAAAAATTTCTTTGGGCTTATTAGGCACAAAAAGGATGTATGAAGGCCAATGAGTTAGAACTCATTAAGGAGTATGGACTCCTTGAGCCAAGAGGGCTGCACTTGATGAGTGGATGACATAAGCAAGAGAGAACGTTGTCTTATGCCCTACTCATGCTTGCTACCCACTCTTTTTTGTACTCCAATTCTCTTCTATTTAAAACGGAGAGAAGCCAACTTTTCAACATGCCAATATACACCTAGCACGCTTATTGTTTGTAACTCTTTGTGTGTGATCTCACTTCTCATCTCCTCTTTCCATTCACACACCAATCCTGTCCTAGTGAATTTTTGATTCCCTAGAGAGCTAACACCTTTTAAGTTAAGTTGTTGATTTTCCTACTCTAGCTATTATGTGAAAATGGTGGAGGCTTTGAATCAAATTCGTTCCTGCAAATCACTGTTAGTGTTGTAAATCAAATTTAAAGGAGTTACCTAAAAACAATCTGAAAAGCCCAATAGTGGGGATTGTTGGAGAGTTTGTGGAATTGATTGGAGATTAAATTTAGATTTGAAGGTTGAGGATTCTGAGAATAAATCTCAAGAAGGTATAATTTAAATTGTTACTTTAAATTATTCCTTACTTTATGAATTAATTTGTAAACAACATGATTCAAGTTTGAGAAAAATTTTAACATTTCACTGTGCATAATTGATGCTTTTGATGTGCATACTTGATGCCTAGATCCAACTTTTTCTTAGCACACCATCTACTACTATTTACTATCATTGACCACCATCAACAATTACTTATCATTATTGGCTACTGCCCACCACCACCTATCATTCTTGACTACTAGCTATCACCACTTACCATCATTAACTATCATGCCATTATTAATCATCGTCCACCATTATTTGCCTCCGTTGACCACTATTTATCATTGTTGACTATCACCCAATTAAATAACAAGAAAGGGAATCATAAATAGTATGATTTCATTCCTTGAATGAACCAAACAAAGAGAAAAATAACAATGACCATTACCCTTACTCCTTTCTTAGTTAATTCCATTCCATTTTCATTTTTACATATTGAATCAAAGGCCTCCTAAATATGCATCTAATTTTAAGCAAAAGCATTTTTTTTCTAAATGGTAGTAATTTTTTTTAAAAAAAAAAATTGGTTCAATCAAGTGAATTGTCACATAGTTTGACTCGTTTGTCATTGATTCATTGGTTTTCTATATCGATTTTAAGGGTCAACCAAATCAGATACATAACTAATTCATATTTTTTCAATTGAATAGTTTGATCCAGTCCAATTTTTTTAGTTTGTTCTTTCCGTGGCTACTTTTTGTTATTATATTATTTTGCAAACTCTTGATTGTGTATTCCTGTAGCATCTTATATTATTTTTGTCACAGCAATCTCTTGATAAAAGGATTTGTATTCAAGTCTCTTCGCTATCAAGACTACAATATATGATGTAAAAAACAATACTGCACTTTTTTTGATGCAAGATTTAATTGAATGGTAAAAGAAAACTTGTTATTAAGAAAATAGTTATGCAAAGTAAATAGATAATAGCTAAGAAGGTAAAAAACTCAGCACACCAGAAAATGGTGCATCGATATTCTAATTAAACAAAATACTCTCTTTATTTAACACAATTAAGGAGGCGGAACAAAGTGTCGATAACAAATTAACAATGAAGGGACGATTATATAAAAAAAAACAGAAGAGAGGAAGTCATATATTGTTTTTGGGCATTATGTTAATTGTAACTATTAACGTGTGAATTTGGTCAACTCGAGTCCAAAATCCCAAACTATAATTTGAGTGTCAAAAAAGAAAGAAAGAGAGAAGAACAGGGAGACAACAGGAGTTTTTCAATGTGGTTTAGTTGAGTGCAATGCTTATGTCCACGGTTCTTTTATTTCTTAGTATTTTTGTTGAGTATTTGTTGTTTCTATTTTGATTGATTTTTCATTGTCTCTGTACAATGATTTCATCCCCTTTTATAATGACTAGGGTGTTACAATTTGAATATAATTCAATAATAAATAAAGATCATGAATTGATTATGACTACATAACAAATAATAACGAATTCATATCAAAAGAGAAAACTAAAACGATTTCCCTAAATTGATGGTTGGGAAAGCATGCTTCAAGCTGTGGGCTAAACCTTGTCTTCAATGACCTGAGATTGCTACTTTGACCTTTGTTAACTAGCAATCTGAGTTTTCATTCGGTGACCTAAGGAATTGCTCTAGTGACCTCAATCATAATTGAGTTGTGCCCTTATTAGCTGGGTTTATCTATTGAGCTTTTATCAGCTCATTTGTTTGGTTTCAAAAATACCCGTAATAATAATCATAAAAGTATTAGTGAAGTGAGGCTAATGAATTCTACTTGAAAATTAACATTGCTATTGATGATTAAGACTGTGGATCTAGTTTTTTTTAAAAAAGTTAAATGCAATTTGTCATGTGACAAATAGTCAAGCTTTTCTCTTGTACCAAGGACTTGTGAGTAAAAGAAAAAAAGGGGTCATATTCAAGGCAATTGGTTTTTTGTTTTTGTGTTGTTTCCTTTTTTTCTTTTTAAATGTTGTAGGTAATTGGAATTTGTTTAGCAAGATGCAAGGATGACTGATAAAAATGTATAAAATATGGCAATGTACATTAGAAATGAATAAATATGGTACTGTCTACTTTACCAAAAAAGGAATATATATTACATAGATTTTTTTTTGGAGGTGCTTGTAGCTAAAATGGAATGCTATTTATTACCTGAAAAGAAATACTATATATTTTAAAAGAAAAGAAAAAGGAATGTGTATACAGATACATTGGAAACATACCAAAAAAGAGTAAATGTAATCACTATAAAAAATGGCACTATTTAGCGGTAGTTATTTAGAGGCGGTTAAGCGGCAATTAGCTTAACCGCCTTTAAAATTTTTTATAGCGATAGTTAAATTTAACTGCTGCTATGTTTTAAAAATTTTTTAACAATAGTGGTGGTTATCACCGCTATGTTTTATGGTAAATGATGCGTTTCGTATGCAGACATCTCTTGCATCAGGGATGTTAAAAATTTCTTAAACCTTAGTAGTAGTTAGCTTAATCGCTACTATAGGTTATGGTAAATTGTGCATTTCATAGGCAGACATCTCTTGCATCAGTTGTGCAGAATTATACAGAACAAAAATCAAGTCTTTCTCCCCTAAAAGAAACCCTAGCAGAGGAGCTCCCATTCATCAAAAATTGATCGGAATCAAAAGAAACCCTAGCATACCTAGCTTCAATGATAGAAGCAATAGCTTAAGTTCAGTTCTATTGTTTTTAATTTAATTTTCATTTTTGGTCTATTTAGCTTTGCATTTTGTTTCCTAATATCCCGAATCAAATGAAAATAGTTCAATTTTGCTTAGTTTTATTCGAAATTCATTTGGTTCTGCATTTTGCTAAGTTCCATTTTGCATCTCTATGGTATATAATATAGTAAGATTTTGAACCACAAATTTAATCAATATTTCTTATCATTTCAAGGATGCTTATGAGTTGTTTGTTAAAATGCCTAAATGAGTAGCTTTAGTTTGCGATAGGTTTACGTTTGGCTTTTTATATTTAGTTTTCTCTCTTGACAATCATAAATAGGATATATTTGTGATAAAAAGTATTGCGAGCTGGTTGATATCTCTTGAGATCCATGGAAGCTTTCATTGTAGCTTTGCTCTTTTAAATGCTTTAGCCTTGAGAACCAGAGCTGCTATAATGGTTCTTCAAGCTTGGGATAGAATATACTGACTCGATTTGATTTTACTTCAAACATGCTATCTTCTCTCATATTCCTTAGTTTATATTGAATTGTTTTCATTTAAGATTGGAGCACCTCTTTGATGGAGAATTATCAATTTTAATATATCTTTCAAAGGAGATATAGCTATGATATATATACATTCCATTAGATTAGATGTTTATTGTTATTTTTAAACCATAATAAACATATATACCTTTTGTTATTATTTTTTAATTGGCTTCATATTTTTAGAATAAATTTGGATACATTTCACTTACTGTCCACAAGTTTACTAAAATAGCTTAGAATGCTAATCATAGAATGGACTATAAACTACTAACAAATCTAAAACATAACAAGTCCTTGCGAAGCTTTTTTCTTTTGGTTTATTTTATTTTTAGCTGAATCCGGGTATAAGCTATCTTTATGTTATATTAAACAATGTTCATTCATCAACACATAATTAAACCAAATTCGCATTATGGTGACACTACCAAACCGTTCCACAATAGGTTGGTGGTGGGCCTAAGCATACAGAGGAGATAGTCAAAATACTGAAAACTACAAATGTACTAAGCTCTATTGTTCAACTTAATGGTATAATGTCATAAATTTTGTTTTTATTTACGCAATACCAAATATTGACAGATTCAATTGATAAATTTAGCTTTAATTATTTAATCTAGACACATATTTTTTATACTAAAGATAAATATAAGTATAGCTTTGTTAGTATCAGTGTCCCTGTCTGACACAGAGTCATGCCACAAAACAAAAAAGGTGGCATAAGAAAGCCAATTATATAGACAAAAATTTTGCATAAGATCAAGCTAATTCTGTACATTAACAAAAGAGCTGGACCACATCAACAAAAAATTTGCAATCTGCACTACATAAATTGAAATTTTGTTTAAAAAGAATTCCAACCAAAAAACAAAAAGTGCATATTGTTTCCAAAAGAACTTAAATCAAGACATGGTCTTTCTCCTAACTAGAAGCTTTTGTAGTCCTTGTGGTTGGCTATGTTGAGTGCTTGAACCAGGTGCTTTAGTTGCAGTTGCATTTTGTCTTGTTGCAGTCCTCCTTAAGTCTTCAATAGGATTGTTTGACTTTGATTCATCTCCCTTACTATGAGTCGACTTTTTCTTGTTTTTATTCCCATTCTTGACTGAGTCAATGTATGTATGCTTAAATGTTATGTTAGCCTTAGAGTTTGTTAGATCAATAAGACTTTAAGCTATACTGGTTTTGAATATTGAAAATGCAAAATTTAGCTAACAATATGTTTTAGTGTGTTGAATTTATTTTTCAAGAATTTTGATTCAAGAACTGTGAAGAAGTTTAAGATTAAGTGTTGTAATATT
>JANHAO010011841.1:0-16724 GCA_026873985.1 Saraca asoca | reverse complement strand
TGTATTGAGTTAAAGTCGTGATCAATAAATTTCTCTTTTCTCATATTCTTCTCCAAAATTCTTCTTTTTATTCTTTTGGTTCCAATATAACCTAACAACAAAAATCCTTTGGATTTGTGCTGTTCATGATCGTTCTTAAAATCCCAATTTAATATAGCCTCTAATTATCATACTGTATAAAGTCACGTGGGACCTGGCAACGATTAATGGGGGCTTTGAATTTTTCTCACTGCTTTGTAGCTTGGCTACTTCACAATAATATAAAAGTTTCATATAAGTTATCTTCACTCACATGGATTGTTATCTTGTTTTAGGGAGCATTAATAAATTTTTCACATGCATAAAAAAAATCAAAATATAAAACCTCATTTTCATTATTAGTAAATTTTGGTTTGAGAGTGACAGAACTTATAAATAGCCATTAAGTTCAAGTTAAATCATCTTTGTTGAACTAATTAAACTATAAATATCTAATTTATAATTTTAAATCATGTTTTCTAAACAAAGGGACAGTTTGGGCAAAATTTTTGTTCAAACCTTCCAAGACAGACAAAAGTCAAACTCTACTAAGGTTTAATGTATATGTGTCAACAAGTATGTAAAAAATGTATTAATTAATTTAAATAAATTTCATCAATTAATTGTGTTAAAAAGCATAATCAGATTCTAGAACAAAAATAAATTAATCAGGAATTTTAATTATGCACGAATTTGGATCAATATCCATGATGAGCAAATATGCTACAACTCTTTAATTTGCTTTCTATATTGCCACTCCTGTATTATGATCAAGAGAAGAATTTTGTTGTGACATCATCCCTCCTCAAGCAAACCCTAGGCTAGAAATCTCTGATAGCAGCTAATGGGAAATACTATCTACCTTAGGGTTGATGAGTAGGGACCCATTTATTAATAGATCTAATTGAGTTAGGATCCTACTTATTATGGGTATTTTCTGATACTATGAAAAATGGGCTGGCAAAGGCCCGATAAGGGACTAGTCCAACCATAAATAGCCCAAGTCACCTAAGACCTAAGATCGTTCAAGAACACCAAATACTGTGCTACAAGCTTCAAGCATAGAGTGAGGCTAAAGCAGTAGTCCCAACTCGCTAAAAGATGAGCCTCGGCTCACATAGCTAGCAGTTCATCCTGTACAAGCTTGCATCGTCAAATGCGAGCTCAACATCATTGGCCAAAGACCAGCAGTGACCCCAAATCAAGAGTCTCAGCTCATGGGATATGGAATCTCACCTAACTAAAAGCTCACCATGGGTGAACCTAAAATAGGCCCTCTCTTAGACACAACCAATGAGGCCAATCTACAAGAAGCAGCTTACTAGGGCCCATGCGTAGAAAGCAATCTACAAGAGCTAATTTGCAAAAGCCATACTTCTAAAATACATTTATTATTTGATGTAACAAATTTACAACTTAGTAAATTACATTTGTAACCTCCCAACCTCTATAAAAGGGGGAGGAATAGATGTAATAGGGGGTCGGAAATACATATTGTAACTTTGCCAAATTTCCCATAGAAATAAAATCGCCAATGGATGTAGGAATCCAAACAAAGGATTTTAGCCAAACCACATTAAAATCTCTAGTGTTGAATTGGTTCTTCCTGCTTTTTCTTGTTTTTGCTATTTCCCTGCATTTCTACAATCGATTTATAGCTTGGGGATACAAGAACTATTTCGGTTGACTGAGATTTGGGGCTTACCAAATTTCACTATCAACATCTTGGTGCTAGAAGGGAGGGCCCATCTATTTTTCGGTTGCTTTTTTGCCTATCTACAATGATTAGAGGAAGAACCAGTAGAAGCTCAAACACTCTGGTAAACCAGTCGACAGACACTCCTGTTGAAGGTGTCACTGCTTGTTTACCCTCTGAAACTCGCTGCCAACATGCTGCTACTCCCAGAACTGATGAAGTGCAGACTAGTCACCAACTTTAGCAAACATTTAAGAACATCATAAGAGAGTTGACAAAGGCATTTAAGGTGCTGACACAAGAACAAACCCTAGGCATGCAAAAACAGGACGAGATCGCTGTGTAACTTCAACAGCTATGTGAAAAAGCCCAGAAGGAAAAGTTGGCTAGATAGATGCATCAGTGCTTTGACTCAACTCGCTCCACCAATTAGCAAATGAGGTTAGAAGCCCACCAAACACGTGAGAATCGTGAAAGTCAATGATGTGGGAAATCGCACTAAGCCGAGAGCTTAAATAAGACCAACCATGGCCACACCTCAGGTCATTGCTCCCGTAACTAAGATAATAGGAGTCGACAATCCTCCAACTCACGATCCAAAATGCAGGATCCGATGATAAGAGAAGTGCTTCAAAGGATAAAGTTACTAAAGGAATGCCCTTGAGTTCAAGATGATCAAGCTTGTTACGAGGCGAGCTCATTGTTCTCCATAGAAATTGAAACACAGCCCCTCCCTCACAAACTTAAAGTTCCCCTAATTCCACTGTATGATGGGGATAGTGACTCATGCAACCACCTAGATGTATTCAATATCCAAATGGATCTCCAAACAACCAATCCTCTGGTTAAATACCATGTCTTCCCAACTACATTAGGAGACATATCTCGAGCATGGTTCAAAAGTCTCCCAACTCGCAGCGTTGGCAGTTGGGAAGAATGTCAACAAAAATTTATAAACCAATATTGAGCGTTGAAAAGCTAACTCGTGCCACCTTGCCATCTTGTAATGATCTTCCAGTGTAAGCATGAATCGCTAAAAGATTATATAATCAGGTTCAGACATGAGGCCAATTTCATAGAGAATCCCTTCGAGTAAAATATCTTGATGGCTATCTCAACGGGACTTTACAAAGATGAAAAACTGTTTAAAAGCCTATACAAGTCCCTGATAAGAGATCCAATTGAATTTTATGAACAAATTGCCAAATAGATCAGGTGGGAGGAGACCTTTAGCACAAAGGAGTCTAAGCAAAAGGACGAGGTGAACAGCTCCACTCAAAGCAAGAAGAGGAGTGATGAGAGTCAAAAGGATGACTCTAATTTCCAGCTCATGAAGAAAGCGAGAACCCAACGACCTCGACACTAAGGTTGGCATGAAAGCTACAACATTTTATCTGACACTCAAGATAAGATCTTTGTTGCAGAAAGAAATAGGGAAAATTTTGGTAAGCCTAAACCCTTGAAGGCCCCTAGCAAGTTTAGAGACACGAGTAGGTTTTGTGCATATCACAACGAGGTTAAGCATAACACCTTGGAATGTTGGGCACTCAAGGATGCCATAGAGGACCTCATCAAGAGAGGTCGCTTGCAAGATTACGTAGTCCAACCCCCTGAACAGCAACCTCAACAGCCCTAGTGGATCGCTAATCACGAATAGGGCCCTTTGGTTAGAACCATATTTTAAAGATGTAATGTTGTCCAAAAGCTAGTGAAAGCCCCTCAAATCTTTTTGTCTGCTAATCTTCAACAAAATGTTATACAAGAAGAAAGTTATTCTGTATTGACAAAGTCAAGCTCGAATTCATTGCCAGGTCATTAGCTGAGGTGCAGAGTCGCTAAAATAAACTCATTGCTTACCTGAGCAACAAGATTACTATGGAACTAAGTAATGAGATTACTATTTCACTGAGCAACAAGACTACTATTTCACTGAGCAATAAGATTGCTGTTTTATTGAGCAACGAGACTGCTATAGAATTGAGTAGCAAGATTGTTGTGAAATTGAGCAACGAGATTGCTATTCCATTAAGCAATGAGATTGTTGTGAGACTGAGCAACAAGATTGCTAGCAAGGTCAAACTTTTACCACCCATTGAGTAACGAGATTACTGTGGCACGGCCCGTAAAGTGCAACTCTAATGTGACCTATTGCTTATAGCTCTCATGCAACCTACTTGTACACTATTCATTATTGAGACACTCCGATGCTTAGATTCATTATTAACTAAAAAATATGATCGATTGGTCATCTAAACATTTCATTTAATCATGATTTGCAGGAATTTATGTTATCATCTGTAATATGCAGAATATCCAACGCAACATGCGAGAATCATGAAGAAGATGAAAAAATAGACTAAATGCAAAGACTTTGACTGCACGGTAATCCATAAATAAAGACTTTGCCAGCAGACTACAACTCCCATCCTGCAAAGTAGACTGAGAGTTGGGGGCTAATGTTATGGGTATTTTCTAGGTATTATGAAAAATATGCTGGCAAAGGCTCGATAAGGGACTAGTCCAACTATAAAGAGCCCAAGCCACCCAAGAGCTAAGATTGCTCAAGGGCACCTGATCCCCAACTATAAGCTTTGAGCACAAAGTGAGGCCAAAGCAATAGCCCCATCTTACTAAGAGATGAGCCCCGGCTTGCAGAGCGAACAGTTCATCCTGCACGAGCTTGCATCGCCAAATGTGAGCTTGATATCACTGGCCAAAGACCAGCAATGACCCCAGATCAGGAGTCTTAACTTGCGGGATACGGCATCTCGCCCAGCTAAAAGCTCACCATGGGTGAACCTAAAATAGGCCCTCTCTCAGACATAACTTATGAGGCCAATATACAAGAAGCAGCGTACTAAGGCCCATGCATAGAAAGCAATCTACAAGAGCTGATTTATAGAAGTCATACTTCTCAAATACATTTATTATTTGATGTAATAGATTTATAACTTAGTAAATTACATTTATGACCTCCTAACCTCTATAAAAGGGGGAGGAATAGATACAATAAGGGGGTCAAAAAATACATATTGTAACTCTGCTAATTTTTCCATAGAAATAAAATCACTCATGGACATAGGAATTCAAACAAAGGAATTTAGCCAAATTGTGTTAAAATCTCTGGTGTTGATCTCGTTCTTCTTCCTTTTTCTTGTTTTTGTTGTTTCCCTGCATTTCTACAACTGGTTTGCGACTTGGGGATATAAGAACTATTTCGGTTGACTAGGATTTAGGGCTTGCCAAATTTCATCATCAACACTACCCATCATAGGATCGTAACCCATTTATGCAATATGTAAGCCTAAGTACCTAATGAAGCTTAACACAGTTATGTCATTAATTAACCAATTACTTGTTATGGGTAAAATTTGGTATCCCACGAAGGGCTGGTGAAGGCTTGGAAAAAGCAGTGTATAAGCTTAGCTCGTTAAGATGAGAGGTCGCCACACAAGAGTGCCAACTCGCTGACAATGAACCCCAGTTTGTACAGTCTAGCAGCTCATCCCACGCAAAGCACAAGCCAATATCGCTATGTACTCCCAGGTCAGGACCTCGCCTAATGAAGTAAAGCATCTTGCTCGTCAAGAAGCTTGCAAAGGCCGAGCACAAAGCTATCATCCACTTAGCAATTTGCACCGCCACTCTACAAATTGTAGCCCAAGGGTCCCACCCACAGAAAGCATTTTACGAAAGTCTTCTAGCAATTTGCAAAAGCCCAATTGTTGTATTTTAGATTGTCTTGTATATTTATATTTGATGTAACAGAAATACAACATATAAAATTATACTTGTAACATTCCCCTCTCTATAGCTAGGAGGAAGAAGCCCTCTGTAAAAGAAGAAGCGAAAAGAAATAGAGACACTAAAACTTTGTAGAAATTCTATCAGAATCAATAAAATGATATCGTGGATGTAGGGATCGATGCCATCCAATTTTAGCCGAACCACTTAAACATCTGTGTTCTCTGTCATTGTCCTTCCTCCTTTAGTAGTCTTGCATCTTCATGTTATCCTAATGACTGGATTATAGCTTAGGTCCCAACTCCCTTCTGGTTTGCTAGATTCATCAAAATCGAAATCCATCATCAATATTTTGGCACGCCCGGTGGGACCCATCTGTCCTCTAGTTGTTTTCCTAATTGATTTCTCATTCACCTGTCATGGCTAGGGGAAAGGCTGTCAGAAGATTAGATGCAGTTGCCAATGTTTGAAGGTTGTACAGTAAGTTCTTCTATTACTCAAGTTGCTAATGGGTTGCCCCCTTCAGCTTACCACCAACCTACTACTACTGTCTTTGAGGCTGACAAATTACAAACCTGGTTTCAACGCCAAGATAGGTTAGAAAATATGATGGGAGAACTGACTAGAGTAGTTATCGTGCTGGCGCAACCACAAGCTCAGGGTTTTTAGAAGCAAAATGATGTTGCTGTACCTGAGAGTCACCCTCAGTAGAGGTAAACTAGATGCTTGAGCAGAGTCAATCAGTCTCTAGGTCATAGCTCGCAATGGCAGACTCCATCATCAACATTTTGGCATGTCCTGTGGGACCCATCTGTCCTCTAGTTGTTTTCCTGATTGATTTCTTATTCACCTTTCATGGCTAGGGGAAAGGCTATCAGAAGGTCAGATGCAGTTGCCAATCAGCTTGAAGGTCATATAGTAAGTTCTTCTACTATTCAAGTTGCCAATGGGTTGCCCCCTTCAGCTCACCACCAACCTGCTGCTACTGTCTTTGAGGCTGACAAAGTGCAAACCTAGTTTTAATGCCAAGACAGGTTAGAAATATATGATAGGAGAGCTAACTAGAGTAGTTATCGTGCTAGCGCAACCACAAGCTCAGGTTTTTCAAAATAAAAATGATGTTGCTATACCTGAGAGTCACCCTTAGCAGAGGCGAACCAAATGCTTGAACAGAGTCAATTAGTCTCTAAGTCACAGCTCGCAATGGCAGACTTCAGGTCATTGTTCCTAAGACTAGGAGAGTCAAAAGGATCAGTAATCTTCTAGTCAACAATCTTGGATGCAGGACCTATTGTTAGAAGAATTGTTTCAAAAAATGAACTAGTTGGAGAAATGTTTCTGAGCTTGAAATGATTGAGCTCACCATGAGGATAGGTCTCCATTCTCTAAAGAGATTAAAGCGCCGCCCCTTCCACCCAAGCTCAAAGTTCCCTCGATTTTGCTTTATAATGGGGATAGTGATCCATATGACCATCTGGATGCATTCAATGTCTAGATGGACCTTTAGACCCTTGACCTTTTCATGAAATGTCATGTCTTCCTGGCCATGCTGGAAGGCTTGCCTTTAACATGGTTGAAAAGTCTCCTGACTAGTAGCATTTCCAGTTAGGAAGAGTGTCAAAGAAAATTCGTTGACCAGTATCGAGCACTAAAGAGGTAGTTTATGCCACCTTATCATCTTGCGATGACTTTCCAATGCAAAGATAAGTCGCTAAAGGACTACATCGCATGGTTTAGATATGAGGTCAATAGTGTGGATAATCCTTCAAATGAGTGTGCTCTAATCGCCATATCTATAGGATTCTGCAAAGATGGGAAGCTTTATAAGAGCATCTACACGTCACCTGTTAGTGACCTGGGTGAATTCTATGAGCGAGCTACCAAGCAAGTCAGGTGGGAGGGGACTTTCAACTCTAAGAAGCTCAAACCCAACAGTCTGAGTCAGAGTAAGAAGAGAAGTAGTCGCAAGGACGTGAAGAATAGCTCTGATATTTAGCTCACAAAGAGGCCTGATGATGAATGATCTCAATGTTCAAGCCTTCATGAGTACTATCTCATTTTGTCAGACACTCCTAATAGAATTTATGCCACTAAAAGAAGCAGGGAAGACTTTGGGACTTCTAGTCCTTTAAGAACTCCTCGTGTAGGTAGAAACACAAACAAATTCTATGTTTATCACAATGAAGCAGGGATAACACTCGAATTGCCAAGCTCTCAGAGATGCTATTGAATATCTAATTAAGAAAGGGTGCTTAAGGTAGTACGTGCTATGACCTATAGTACCACAATTTTCTCATCCTTAGCAGAGTTTCGAACATAAGTAGCCAGCTATAGTGAGGACTATACATTGATTTTGTAATGTGAGGAAACAGCCTAAACTTCGTATACAAGTTTCTGCGAATGTTCTAAAAATATCTGTACTAGTAACTAGCTCTCGGGAAGCAAGTTCGCACATTTATGTATCCTTTGAAAGTCAATGAATTTTTCAACTTATTGTCAAGGCATCACACTAATATGACCTATTTTATGACATCGCATCAGTGTGATCCATTCTTCCTGTGCATGTGAGTAACTTTCTTAGCCACCACATGCACACAACCTTTAGCTCGTGTATATGAGCCACTTTCTTAGCCATTATATGCACGTAGTGTTCTTATTGTGCATCCGAGCAACTTTCTTAGCTACTACATGCACGCAACCTTTAGCTCGTGCATATGAGCCACTCTCTTAGCCACTATATTCACATAGAGTTCTTACGGTGCATGTGAGCAACTTTTTTAGCCACCACATGCACTAATCTTTAGCTCGTGCATATAAGCCACTTTCTTAACCACCATATGTACGTAAAGTTCTTATTGTGCATGTGAGCAACTTTCTTAGCTACTATATGCATGCAATCTTTAGCTTATGCATATGAGCCACTTTCTTAGCCGCCATGTGCATGTAGCATCCCTATTATGCAAACTACCAACTTTTTTAGGTACCATTCTCATACGACCTAATGCTCATAGCTCTCATGCAACCTAATACTCACAGCTTGCATTCGACCAAGTGGCAATGGCCCTCGCGTAGTCAAGCTAGACACTCTTCATTTGAAGCACTTTGATGTCCAGGCTTATTGCTAACTAAGACTATAATCGATTGGTCATCTATATCTTTTTTTATTATGATTTAAATGAAAGATTTACATTATTATTCATAATATGCAGAATGCATAGTGCACCACTCAAGAATTTCAGAGGAAGCTTAATTACTTAAGACCTTATTCAACGAGACAAATTTACATTAGAAGATCTAAAGTACAAGATCAAAAGCAAGAAGCCAAGAGCTATTGCCTTCACGAGAAAGCAGAAAGCCAGCTACATGGAAACAAACTCCCATTAGTAGGAAGACTAACAAGCCTGACTACTCCTGCTTATATCCCTCCTTAGCCAGCAGCTCCTTCAGACCCAGAGCAATTCAAAGAGCGCCAGGAGTCTAGTTGACAAGGATGAAACGTATGGCAAAATCATGAGGAAATAATTTGAGATCTACATAAGACTCCTCCATGGCTAGCATAAAGAACTATCCATGGGAGCCACATGCAGTAGACTATTCACACCTCTTGATATTTTTTCAATAGGCCATACATACCTCAAAAAGCTTCACTGGAAGCTAGGCTATCAGAAATATGGGGGGCTTAACTTTGGCACCTATTAGAACACTCCATGAAGGAGCTTGAAAGACTTCACAAGCTTTATATAGACTAGTCAGGTTTGCTGAAAGCCCAAGCTGCAATTGGCCACTCCAAATCGGACGGTTTGAAAGAAAATGGATTGCCATGCCAATGACTTAGAGTCATGCTCAGAAAGAAGTATGGCTCGGACCAGGTGAAATGAAAGATTTGAGTTTGAAATGACAATTCAGCAAAAGCTATAAGCAAATTTTTTTATTGCATAGCAAGTTACAACTCTAAGTTCGTAAAGCGAACTAAGAGTTGGGGGGCTAATGTTATGGGTAAAATTCGATATCTCGTGACGGGCTGGCGAAGGCCCAGAAGAAGCAATGTATAAGCTTAGCTCACTGAAGTAAATAGCTCGTTGACAATGAACCCCAGTTTGTGTAGTCCAACAGCTCATCCTATGTGAAGCATAAGCCAATATCACGATGTACTCCCAAGTCGAGACCTTGCCCGATGAAGTAAAGCACCTCACTCCTCAAGAAGCTCACAGAGGCCAAGCACAAAGCTGTCATCCACTCAGCAATTTGCACCACCACTCTACAAATTGCAACCTGAGGGTCCCACCCATATAAAGCATTTTATAAAAGTCTTCTAGTAGTATGCAAAAGCCTAGTTGTTATACTTTAGATTGTCTTAAACATTTATCTTTAATGTAATAGAAACACAACATGTAAAATTACACTTGTAACCTTCCTCTCTCTATAAATAGGAAGAAGAAGCCCTTTATAAAAGAAGAAGCAAAAAGAAATAGACATTGAAACTTTGTAGAAATTCTATCAAAATCAATTAAATGATATCATGGACGTAGGGGCTAGTGTCACCCAGTTTTTGCTTAACCACGTTAAACCTCTGTGTTCTCTACCATTCTCCTTCCTCCTCTAGCCATCCCACATCTTCATACTATCTTAATGATCGGATAATAGCTTGGGTCCTAAAAGAACCCCTTCTAGTTGGCTGGATTTGTCAGAACCAAAATCCACCGTCAACATTACTTGACACACTTTAATTATGAATTTTGTAGGTCCAAATGTGAAATACTAACAATCTCTCACTTGGACCACATAATTCATAAATAGTGGCCATTTTAAGTAATGCCAAGATAATCATGGTATTATTACACCTATAGGTCAAATTGAGATTGTAGACATCCAATCATGCAAAATAACATATCCAATAGGTATACTAATGTCATACATATTGAATATCTACACCTCGCCAACCAAAAGAATTGATATCCAATAGGTATATCAACTTAAAATGTGCATAACGACATCTACATAACAAAATTGTGACTATATGTAAATCTCTACATAATAGTTCTAGCATTCACCCTAGATGCTAAATGAGAATTAACATTCTCAACAAAATAATAAGGTAGGGTCTAAATGTCTCTAATAACATGCTATAATCAGAAAATATGCACAAAAATATGGCAAGATCATGAATATTTCATTGAACAAATCTCATGATAAACAATACATATTATTCAAAAACATCAATTACAAAAAAACACCCATTAACCCAAATCATCAAAAGACTTAAACAAACCTATATTGGTTACATGATCTTTGAACAAATTAGCTGTTAAACCTTTGGTTAGTGCATCCACAAGCATGTGAGTTATGGAAATATGCTCAATACAAGTAGCATGCTCACATATCTTCTCTCTCAAAAACTAGTATTTCACATTAAAGTGCTTTGTATGGGCAAAACTTTTGTTGCTCAACAATAGTAAATGGTTAAGGGTTTCAAAAAGCTCTTAACAATATTAAAACCATCAATGAAGTTCCTTACAACTTCACAAGTAGCTTCATAACCTACGATGTACTCTACTTCCATTGTGAAGGTGGATGTAAGTGACTGCTTGATACTTTTTCACAAAACAATTCCTCTTGTCATCATAAAGATGTATCTAGATTTTAATGTATGGTCATCTGGACAACTAGCTAAATCTGAGTCTGAGTATCCTATAACTATAAGACCTCATAATCTCCTGTAGGTTAACATGAAATCTTTGGTACCTTACGAGTACCTCATCACTCTCTTAGTAGTAGTCTAATATCTCTGACCAGGATTACTTAAGTATCTCCCGAGTACACCCATAACATAAGCTATGTAAGGATGTGTACATACTTGAGCATACATTAAGCTACCTACAATCGATGGATATGAGACATTTTTCATCTTTTCCTTTTCTTCATTATTTTGAGGACATTGGGCCTTTGAAAAGATCTCACCCTTCTAAATAGGTGAAGAAGCATGAGAGCTTTCTGACATGTTAAACTTTTTCAAAATTTTCTCAATGTATAAATGCTGAGACAAGTCAAGAATACCCAGAGATCTATCATGATGTATATCAATACTTAGGATAAAAGAGGCTTGCTCGAGGTCTTTCATCTCAAAATGCTTTGGCAACATTTGCTTTGCCTTATTCAACATATTTTCATCATTACTCACATGAAGAATGTTGTCAACGTAGAGAACCAAGATCACAAAGTTGCCCACACTGCTCATCATGTAGATGCACTAATCTATGACATTCTCCTTGAACCTAAGAGAGATAATGATCTCATGAAATTTGAGATATCATTGCCATGATGCTTGTTTCAAGCCATATATGGACTTTTTCAATTTGCAAACAAGGTGGTTCTTACCCTTTTTATTGGAAACCATTTGGCTATTTCATATATATTGTCTCTATCAAATCACCATTCTGGAAGGCTATATTGACATCCATCAGATGTAGCTCTCAGTCAAAATGAGCTACTAACAACATAATTACTCAGAATGAGGCCTTAGTTGAAACTGGTGAACAAAGTCTTTTTATAATGATGCCATCTTTTTGAGTATACCCTTTTCCTACAAGTCTAGCTTTATACCTTTTGATTTGACCCTGAGCATCCCAGTTGGTCTTGAAAACCCATTTGCATCCAATAGACTTGCAATCTACAGGTAATGGAACTAAATCCTATACTTGGTTTTTATTCATTGAGGCCGATTTATCCTCCATTGTAATGATCCATTTTGAAGAATCAGAACTAGATACAACTTGTGAAAATGTCATGGGATTTGAGTCTTCATTAGTATCAGACTTATGTTCCTATAGATAAATTAGATAATCATTTGAATTACTAGCTTACAAACTTTGCCAGACCTTTTCAAGTTAATATTAGCAACTAAATCTCCTTGCTCAACATCTTCTTTTATTAGTTGCATTGGGTCTTGTGGAGTGACAAAAGATGACTCGACAGACTGTGGTGCTAGTGGATTTATAACATTTTCATCTCTGAAAGTCATGATGTGCGGTGTCTAACTCCCACTATCCAGCTTATCCTGAAAATAAATTGCCCTGTCTAATTCAATCACCCTATTAGAATGAGTTGGACAATAGAATATGCTACTCTTAAGCCATTGCAATAGCCAATAAAGAACCTAGAAATGATCTTAGAATCAAGTTTCTTTATAAAAAAAATATAGGGCTTCACCACTGCTTTGCAGCCCCAAACATGAAAGTGCCTCAAACCGGGCCTTTTATCATACAACAACTGATAAGGAGTCTTAGGCACTGATTTGCTTGGAACTTGATTTAAAATGTATGTAGTAGTCTTTAAGGCATCACCCCATAAGAATTTTGGTAATAAAAAATGATCCAACATGCACCTCACCATGTCCATAAGAGTCTGATTTCATCTTTTGGCTATATGATTTTGTTCTAGTGTTTTAGGTATAGCGTAACTGGCTTCAATGCCACACTTATGTAGATACCTGGCAAAGAGACTAAGGTTTCTTCTAGTCTTATCATATCTGCCATAGTACTCACCATCTCTATCAGAATTGATACACTTTATTTTCTTTCCCATTTTAAGCTCAACTACGGCCTTGAAGGACTTGAAAGCATCTAGTGACTTTGATTTCTCTATGAGCAACTTTACCCATCTAAATCTAGAATAGTCATTTATGAAGGTGATAAAGTGCTTGTAACTACCCATAGCCGATGACAAAAAAAGTCCACTTATGTCAATATGAATAAGTTCTGATGCACCTTATTTTTTGCCTCTCTTTCCCTTTCTAGCTCTGGCGAGAAGCTTTCCTTTTATACAATCTACACACATGTCAAAATCTAAAACGTCCAAATCATGCAAGGTTTATTCTTTTATCAATCTCTACATCTTTTCTCTAGAAATATGTCCCAAATGCATGTGCCATAACATCAAAGAATTGTTATCAACTCTTCTTTTCTTTCCAATCACTGCATTAATGGAGTTTGTGAAACTGAGATCCAGACTAATTTGATATAAACCATTAGACAAAGTACCAAAACCAACCACATGTGAATCATAAAGCAAATCAAATTTACCATTTCCAAAATGGCAAGAAAATCCAACAAGGTCTAAAGCAACAACTAAAATCAAATTCCTCCTCATGGGGGGACATAAACAATGTTCTTAAGTTCTAGTACATGTCAAGAAGATAAATGTAAAGATATGTCTCCAATGTGTTTCACTTGTACTTTACCTCCATTTCCTAGCCAAATAATTAGCTCGCCATCACTTGGCCTCTTTAGGTTTCTCAGTGCTTGTAAAGATTTTGTTACTTGAATAGTTGCACTAGTATCCAACCACTAAGTTTTTGAAGGAACATTAATTATGTTGGATTCAAAGCATACTAGAGCTAAAAAGATACCTTTCTTCTTCTTCTTAACCTACTTTTTATACTTAAAGCAATCTATTTTCTTGTACCCATACTTCTTGCAAAACCTGTAATTCCTTTTGAACTGTGCTTTCTTGGGCTTATAGAAATTGTCTTTACCTTGACCATTCTTTCTTTCATGAGTTGGTTTCTTGTGCTATCCCTCTGATAATTTCTCATCTCATGTCTTAAAGACAAAACATGTGAAACCATGTTGACAGTACAAACCTTACCCTTTTTCATGCCTTTCTCTGCCTGATTGACAATAGAAATCAGTTCATTGATTGCCCACTCATTTTTTTTGGGTACTATATGAGGTCTTCAGAATGTCAAATTGAGTAAGCAACAACTCTAGTGCATGCTAGATCAGGAAACTTTCACCTAGTTGAACATTTATGCTTTTCAGCTTGTTGAAATAATGTACCAATTTCAAAATGTGCTCCTACACTCCACTAACACCATCATACGTGGCCTTCTCAAGTAGTGAGAGGTAATGACATTTTTCAGCTTTGTCAAACACCACGAATTTCTTAGCAACAGAACCAAGAAAAGTCTTGGCCTTTCCAATTTTAAGGATACTTTGCCTAATAGTCTTATCCATCGTATACTTCATGACCATCAAGCACACTCAATTAGAGTGGTTCCACTTTTCATGTTTTGCTTTTTGTTTAGCACTTGAGTTTGCATCAAGAGTCGGTTCCCCCTCCTTAAGTGCCAAATCTTTATTTGTGATTGCCAGATATAACTTTAGGTATTCAACCCAATCCTCATAATTCATCCAATTCAGTGTCTTTATAGATGTTAATTATATAGGCATAAAAGTTGAGGAAAATATATAAACTCATTAATGCATGTAAATACTTTAATCATGCTTATATTTTCCTTTTAAGGATAAACTATGCAATATCATATTATAAGACCTAATGTCAAAGGGTATTTAAGAGCTTATAATATAATATAAGAATTAAAATACTATACTCCTAAAACCTAATTCTGATAGGTTATTTAAAATCCTAAGAACATAGCATTTAATTCTACACTTGTGTTATTGCCAACGATAATACTATTATACTGATAGGGTATTTAAATATTATTAGCATAATAGTTTTTATGTCCAATCAATAGTTTAATCATTTAATTTTTTTAGAAATTTTGTGTAACGGCCCTATGATAGGTAAATTCACAATTACACAAAACTTTAGTGGCATAACACAAGTCAAGAGATTCCAAAAATATTGCTCATTATGCATATAAATATGCGAAAATTAATTTATAGGCCATATGGTATTCAAAAAAATTCCAAAACAATTATATATTGTAGCCCAAATATGTGGAATTATATATAAAAATTTTCATCCCAAAATAATATTAAATGACTACTCAAATAAAATTGGGCAAAATATTATAAACATAACTTAAAAGGAAATTTCAATTTTGGACCCAAGAATCCAAAAAATTTTGAGCTTAATCAAGCCCAAATAATTGAAAACCTATATCAGTTTGTGAAATCAAAATACAAGCACTAATGAGTGCTTGGCTTAATGGTTAAGCATCCAACCTTTGAACTTGTGGACTTTGGTTTGAACCTATTACAGGATAGATTTTTTTTTTGGTGGTCTCCTTCTTTGCCTAATTCATACTAAAACATGTTTGTCTAACTTAGCTTTGACCTAGTTTCCATTCTTGCATTTCAAGTTAGTTTCTCCCTTGATTTCTACTCCAATCCAAATTTGAATCTCATTGTCAACTGATCCACTAGGGTTTTGAGGAAAAACTAACCAGAATTTTTTATTTCAAATTGGCCATTGAAATCCTATTTTTTCAGTTGCAATTTAAAAAAAATGGAGCCATGATTTTCTTCAACTAAAACTGAGTATCATGAGCTTTAAATTACCACCAAACTAATAGAAAATTATTTCAATAAAACATAAGGATATTTTCAAAAGGAATCTAAAAAATCTATATAAAAAAATCAATATGCCTAGAACGGATATTTGCATAAGAACACCCCTTTGAATTACCAATGTTTGCCCAGAAATACATAATTGGCAGAAAGAAAAACAAATATATATATGCTTAGACAAAAAAAAAATTGAAATCTTTATGAACGCAAAATCCATACAAAATTTCAATCTGAATGTATCAGTTCTTGCTAAACATGAATGCATAATTTTGAATTTAAATTTGATGCACTCATAAAGGAAATATAAAGGCAGAAAAACAACTTGATGCATTCATGTTCAAGGATATATAAATATATAGACAATATAGATGAAATATTGTAATGTATATATTAACAGAGATTTAAAACAGGAATGCATATCAAAACCTATTTGAATCACTACAAAAAAAATGTAGTTTAGCGATCGAAATACATTTAGCGATCGAAATTTTTGATCGCTACAAATTCAATTTTGATCGCAGGTGGGTTTAGCGACCGAACAACGATCGAAAATTTGGAGTCACTAAAAGCCCAGTCGCAGACCGGTCAGCCATCGAAATTGGGTAGTCGCTGAATTTAGCAACCGAAAATGGTAGTGACAAATTCGATCGCTGATATAGTTTTATTTTGGTCACCGTTTTGCATTTTTTGCGATCAAAATTTTCTATCTCTATTTCGGTAGCTAAACCGCTTATTTTTGCCACTCATTATTTTGGTCGCTAAAATGCATATTTTTGCCACTCATTATTTTGGTCACTATTTCAGTCACTAAAATGCAAATTTTTTCCACCCATTATTTTGATTGCTACAAATTCAATCCAATACCATTCAATACAATCTAAAACCCATTCAATTGTAGTGTGTAATAAAATCAATCAATTAAACATTAAAGGTAAATTTAATACATAAAGAGT
>JANHAO010011840.1:0-16737 GCA_026873985.1 Saraca asoca | reverse complement strand
TGAATCACAATTGTATACTTTGAAACCTGTAAAACAAATTGAAATAAGCAGTAAAGTATAATATCAAATAATAATGTGAAAAATTGATTAAAATTATTTTCTAACATCAAAACTAAGAAATATGTATGGCTAGGGTAACCTAGACTAACAATAATCATTGTGGCTAGATGGATTCACCTCTCTACTCCACCTCCCACTAGAAAGAGAGTTAATTATATGTTCACTTTCAAACTCTTCAGAATAGTAATCACAGTTGTACTAGTAATGTCCTTGGTCATCTTGGTAGTGGTATCCCTCCTCATCATAATTGTGGCATTGCTCCTCATCATGGTTATGATTGTCATGCTACTTACGTAGCACTCGTCATATCCACTCAATAATTATGTGCAATTGGTGATTTTCATCATATTGCATTTCAACATTATGATTTTGATGGTGATGACAATAATGCCTATGTCTTTAGTGATAACGATGAATAGAGTGCTAGTCCATGAAGGTTCTGCTATTATCACCAGCTCCCAATCTTGGTGGAGAACACCGTTCATCATTTTGCTATTACTCTATTCATAGGAAATCGAAAAATTTTAATGAGGCTTTTATGAATCATAAGATTTGTGTGATCATGAGAATTTCCAAAAGAGTTATGATCATTGGCGATAAAGAATAACAATAGAATTATTACCAAGGTATGCAAACTATTATGAAATCAAAGTAAACTAAAAATGAAGATTATGATGTATGATATTGAATTCAAAATCCCTCGAATGAAAAACTAAAATAGCAAAAAAATAATGCTTCAATGAATAATATTCTATTATGTAAAAGTCCATATTACCAAAAAGATCTCGTTAATTATCATTTAACCGATCTATAAACAAAAATTTTGGAAGTAGCATAGTACAAGCTTAAAAGTAAACAAAATATTAAAAGATTTAAGCAAAAACATATATGAATAGTGATCAGAATATACTAAAACCAAATTTAAGTAAAATAGCTTTAACTGAGCAAGATGATCAGAATGAATTTAAAATATTTTCAAAATAAGATGTAGAAGTTAACCATCATGAGAGTGAATTACTTACAATCCATAACAATGTCAAAATGATGTTGAATAAGGAGTAGATGATGCTAAATTGAAAACAAAAATGAAAATGAAATTCATCATAAATCATAATTTGAAGAATCTAAAATAGAATTATTATTATTTCAGAAGTGGAATATTAATTCTGCATAGGTTATCAAATAATAAATGCTGCTAATTAATGAACATTTTAAACTCTAGTAGCTAAATGAGGTGACTAGAGTTCACGTGCACAAAGGCTTGAGTGGTGAAGACTGCCAAAGTTCCTCCAATGCTAAAGTTAGAAAGAATTCAAATGAGAGAATGAAGTATTCAATAAATCATAAATAGAACTTATACTTTTCTATTTATAGATGTGTAGAGGGGAAACATAGGTTTTCTATTGAATTAAATCCCTCAACTAAATTGTCAATTTAGACTTTGATTGTTTTACTGGGTTCTAGCCCCAATGTTTATCACTGGCCCCCTTAGGCGCTAAGTGAATGTATAATCAGTCATCTAACCTATTAACAGTAAAATCCGATTAACTTGTGAAGTTCACTAAAAACCCCAAACTATAGATTGTGAGTGTAATATGCAAGGAAGAGATTGAAAAGGAGGAAGAACAAGGGACACTAAAAGCTTTTTAATATGGTTCAGCTAGAATGCAAAGCCTACATCTATAGTTATATTATTTTCAGTCTTTTGTCGAGTATTTCAATATGAATTCTATCCGTATCTATCTGTGTCTATCCTTTACAATGCTTTCTACCCTTTTTTATAATTGCTAGGCTATTACAATGTATTCTATAATGGAAATTAGTCATAAATTAGTTACAACGGTTGATAACAGATTTGTATTAAATAAGCAACTGAACAGTCTTCTGAATGGATGACTGATAAGACGTGCTTTCAAGTCGCAATCTGGATCTCGTCCTTAATGACTTAAGGTGGCTACTTCAAACCTTGTTAGCCAGCGACCTGGGTTCCTGTTTTGGTGACTTGATGCCTTACTTCTATTACCCCATTTTTGGTTAAGCTGGGCCTTCACCTACTGGGCTTGTCCATTGAGCTTTTACCAGCCTATTTGTGTGGTTATGAAAATGTTCACAATATTAACCCCCAGCACTTAGTATGATCTATAGATTAGGAACTAAGTTCGCTAGTAAAGCTAGTGATCACAATAAGCCATGTTGTCATTCAGACCCTTATTTCATTGTTTTGTCTGTCTGTACCATCATTATTGCATTAAATGCATGCATTTTCCTATAGCTGTTAGTGTGGCAATGTTTGAGCTTAGTTACTCACTGGATCATCAGATTGAGGGTAACTGATTAGTTTCTAAATCGAATGGCCAGGCCATCAGAGCTATATAAGGTAAGAGAACCCTTTTTCCCTCTTACTTTTGAAAACTGAAGCTCTATCTTTTGCTTACTTCCCAAGTTCTCAAGTGATCATCACCATTTCTGATCTTCTACTTCATTGAGTTTGCCATTGTTGTCTCTGGATTTAGGTTGCTATAAACTAATCATTTTGTTCATAATCCATCTCACTTCTTTTTATCCTAAAACTCATCTCATCCTTCTAACACGGTAAGCCTTCTAAGACTCTAAACCTTTGCTTTTTATAAGTGTCTTGTTCTATTAGTTTCTAGTGTTTGATTGCTTAGTTTGGTGGTGTGTGCCTGTTTGTTGCTAGAGATTTTGGCTATTGGTTTTAGGACTATAAATTATTGGATTTAGCATTTTATTTCCCAGGGTTTGGTGATCTGATAGGCTTCGTTGGTTGAGCCCTCATGTATTCAATAGTTTGCGTCTTAGATATGGTGACTTGATGCGTGTATAGCCTACCGCATAGGAAATTGTTTACCTTAGCTTTCAAGGATGGTCCACTCATGGTGACTTGACCATTTCCTTTTTTGTTTTGTATAGATGGCTGTAGGTTATAAACGTCAAAGTCACCGAATAGGGAGTGATGATGAGCCTGATTCTCTAGCTCAGAGTGTAGAGCCGATGTGCTTTATAGATGAAGCAACCTCAAGGAGTGGTGAGGTTGCCAAGGAGCTTAACATTCATCTAGACCTTATTGAGGGCCAAGAGGCCGCTTCTAGTTAACGGTCCCTAGATCGCTTAGTGTTTAGTCACCATATTTCAACTATAAGCTTTGAAGAGCTCTAGGGTATAGTTTAAACATTCCAGTTCCCTAAAAGATGTCATGTCATGGCACCTTCACCTAATGATCATATAGCTTATCCTTCTCCAGGATTTGTTGCCATCAATATCTAGCACTTAACGTTGGCCTTAGGTTCTCAGTGCACCTTTATATCATTAATTTATTGAACAAACTAAAACTTTGCCCATTCTAGCTTTCCCCAAACTCCTACTCCCAGCTTACTTCCTTGGCACTTGTATACTTGAGAAATAATCTCTCACCCCTGTCTAAAAGGGTTCTTTACTACCTCTATAGCATTAAGAGCATAGGCCTACAAGATAGGATTTATTATCTTTCGACTCCATAGATCGAGCATAAGAGGATTTTGCTGTAAGGTGATGCTAAAGGCAAATCCAATATGGGGAATTATAAAACCTACTAGTTTTACGTCTCTTGTCCGTTTTTATGCCATTTCACAATTTTGGTTTTGTTCTTACTCTTGGTGAGCAAGCTGAGGTCATGCGAGCTTAATAAATTCTTTTATTTATTTCACTTTGATTCTAACATTATTTCATTTTGCAAATGAGGCAGCCAAGGAGAAGCCAACTCTTGGGGTTAAGGAGGTTAAGGTGTTGGGTTAATTCGTTGCTGTGGATGACCTCAAGAATGACTTCAAGTTTGATGAGGATCTCCTGCGCTCATATAAGCTTGCTTTTACTTTAAAGATCAAACTCATCAGGGAGATTGGGGATCACCAAATTAGGGAGGCCAGCCTAGTAAACTTTGAAATTATAAGTACATGATGAAGCTCATCCTCCGAAAACCACCATCCACTCATTCTGCGTTGACCTCATCGGCTCCTGATGCTACTCTAACCCCTGCTACTGCATATCAATCTTTAACCTTGGCAGTAGTACCCTTGCAAGAGCTAGCTCCCACCTCACATCCTGAGGTGATCGAGGTCACATCCCCCTTTGAGCCCCTACTAAAAAGTAAAAAAGAGACAAGGGGAAGAAAGCTACCGCCACCCTGGAACAAGTGGTTTTTAAGGTCGAGGTCGAGGAGCAATCTACTGGTCTCGGCCTAAAAATAGAAAAGTACTTCAACTTCTTTCTGGAGAATGTTAACTTGATCTTGGGGCCTTACAATAGGCCAAAGCATTGAAGTCAGAGGTGTTCTCTAGTGAAGGATTGCTAAGCTATGTAGCTCATCATGGCCTATTGGTAAGTAAAGTCCTTTCACCCTGGTTTTTTTGCCTTTTTGTAATATAACTTGACCATTTGTGTTTTTCAAAACTTGTTGATAGTAATAAAGCTAAAGAAAGCACTTCGAGCTTGGGGTGAAGAGAAAGCAAAACTTAAAGGTGGCCTAGCCGCCATGACCACTGAGGTGTTAAAGTTAAAGGAGAGAACTAAAGATGCCAAGGTCACTAAGAATGAAGCCGAGAAAGATTTATCTTGAAAGGTGGTAGATCGCGAGGCTGTCACATCTAGTCTTAATAAAGTAGTTGATGAACTGACAAAAGTAAAAAGGAAAAATAAGCTAAAGCTACTAAGAAAAAACTTAAGATGGCCAAGGAAAAAGTTACTTTGGGAAAAGAAAAGGTCACTGAGGTTAAAACAGAGACCACTATGCTAGTTGTGAAAGTAGCAGAAAATATAGAGTCTGAAACTAGCGCCTCCTTCTTGTACACTCTGTGGAAATAGTACCCAAAGATGGATTTCTCATTTTTTGGTAAGGATGCTTTTAAAGCTATTAAAGGCTTTAAGAAGGTTGTGAGGGTCACTTCTTCCAAAAAGGGTATGAAGTCTGTAATTAAAGTTTCTCTTGCTGAAGGTACTATTCAAAGAGAGGGCAACTCATAGGTCATGAAAGCCACTGGTGATCAAATGACGGATGACCTACTTGCCCCATATGTCGATCCTTCATCCCAAAAGAGCTTAGTCCCTAAGGACCAGACTTATTAGGCTGTGATTTTTGTAACTTTGGATTTCATTCTTGAACTTTGTATGAATTTACCTTGTTGAAGGAGGTGTTAAATAAATTTTTATGATATTCTCACTTGCTTCCTCTTAGTTTCCATAATTAAATGCTTCATACGCTGCATATAATAGCTAACAGATTATGATTTGATAGACATTAGTTAAGTTAAATACTGAGTAGCTTGCATATGATAACATATAAATTAATATAACTAGTCCTTAACTAGCAAACCATGACTTGATAAATTTATATGAAGATGAGTGCCTAGTAGGTCAACTAGCACGAGTTATGCGCCTAGGTAGGTCACATTGATGTGCCTCAGCTAGAACAAGTTAAGTGCCCAAGTAGGTCGCATTAATATACCTCAGTTAGTATGAGTTGAGTGCCTAGGTAGGTTACATAGATGCACCTCAGCTAGCATGAGTCAAGTGCTCAGGTAGGTCACATCGATGCACCTTAGCTAGCACAAGTTAAGTACCTAAGTAGGTCGTATTGATGCACCTCAGCTAGTATAAGTTGAGTGCCAAGTAAGTCACATAGATATGCCTTAGCTAGCACGAGTCAAGTGCTCAGGTAGATTGTATTGATGCGCCTTAGCTAGCACGAGTCGAGTGCCCAGGTAGGTCGCATTGATGTGCCTCAACTAGCACAAGTCGAATGCCCAAGTAAGTCACATTGATGTGCCTCAACTAGCATAAGTCCAGTGCCCAAGTAGGTTGTATTGATGCACCTTAGCTAGTACATCATGACTTTATTAAAATGAATGCCCAATAGGTCATGCCTCAGTAAACAATGAATTACCTAGATAGGTCGCGCCTCAACTTGCAATGAATTGTCTAATAGGTCCTACCTTAGCTAGCATTCCATGACTTTTTTTTAGCTCACTTTCTGTATAATGCTTTGTTGGGATTATATTCAGAAATTAATAAACACAAACATAAGAATTTGGGGAAAACCTTGAATGCTTTTATTAATTTCTGAATAATATTACAAGGTTTGAGTCTCTATTGAAAATACAAGCAAAGATGCTTAGCATTCCAAGCTCGAGGAACTTCAGCCCCATTCATATTCACCAGGTCATAAGCTTTGTTTCCTATGTTTTCCTTAATTATGTATGGGCCTTCCTAGTTTGGACCTAGTGTCCCATCACTACTCTTGTGAGCTCTAAGCAAAATAAGGTACAGAACGAGATATCTAATTTTGTAGTTTTAAACTCGAACTTTTCGATTGTAGTATCTCATGATCCATTGTTGATAGGTTACAATCCTGAGGTAAGCCATTTCTCTAGTCTCTTCTGTAAGGTTAAGGTTTGCAATGACCAGTTGATTATTATCTTTTAGACTGAATGTTGCTCGTTGTTGTGAAGTCACTTCATATTCTACTGGTATCATGGCCTCGGACTTATACACCATCAAAAAGGTGGTTTCTTATATAATGTTATAAGCTGTGGTTCTATAAACCCAAAGTACCTTTTGTAGCTTGTCTATCTATGCTCCCTTTTTGGCCTCCAACCTCATCTTCAAGATCTGTTTGATGATCTTGTTGACAATCTCAACTTGTCCGTAGGCCTGAAGATGATCTACGACTGAGAAGCTCTTCATAATTTTGAGATCACTACAAAACTTGATGAATTGCTTGCTATTAAATTGAGTCTCATTGTCAGTCACAATCCATTAAGGGACTCTAAACCTGTAAATAATATTGCCCTATACAAACTTCTCAATCTTTACAGAAGAGATTTGTGCTAGTTCTTTTACCTCTGCCCACTTAGTGAAATAGTCAACAGTGACTATTGTGTGCTTGCAGTTCTTGCAACCTGTCAGGATTAGTCCAATTAGGTCTATGCCTCAGATCACGAAGGGCCATGGACTGACTATCCGTTATAGGTAAACTAGCGGAGCTTGTGGGACTTTAGCAAGCCTCTGACACTTATCACACTTTTTTACGAGGTCAATGGCATCTTGCTTCATTGTCGACCTATAGTATCCTTGCCAAAGTGCTTTTTGAGCTAAAGATAGCCCCTCAGCATGATTTTTGCAATAGCCAAATGGATTTCCTTCAAGATAGTTTCATAGTTATGGCCATCTATACCCAAATGGATTTCCTTCAAGATAGTTTCATAGTTATGGCCATCTATACACCTTAAGAGTAGAGTTAAGAATCCTTTCTTATAGCAGTATCTAGCTACTCAAGCTCACAAATGACGTGCTTCTAACTTGTCTTTAGGCAACTTGCCATCTTGTAGGTAATCAATGATCAAACTCATCCATCAATCCTAAGCCGTGGTAATTACCATCATAGCATCCTTCTAATCTGTGTTTGGTGATGGAAGAAACTCCACTAGGATCGCTCCTAAGAAATCTGCATCCTTGGTTGTGGCTAGATGAGCTAATGCATCTACATGAGAGTTCTAAGCTTGTAGAATCTGATTGGCCTCATAACGCCAGAATGAGCTAAGTAGTTCCTGAACTTTCTGAAGATAAATAACCATTTTGACCCTCTCGTCTGATATTCACCTTGAATGTGACAGATAATGAGTTAGAAATCACTGAATATCCTCAAATTTTTAGCTCGCATCTCCTTTGTGAGGCAGAGCCTTACTAGCAATGCCTTATACTCTACTTCATTATTCATGGCTTAGAAGCTAAATCTCAATGCACAAAGGATCTTATATCCCTTAAGGATGATCAAAAGCACTCTTACCCTAGCCTTCTGCTTGCTTAATGATCCATCAACATATAATTCCTAGTACAGACATTCTGCAATCTCTGCTTCTTTTTCCATGGGCCTTATGAATTTTGCAATGAAATTTGCTAAGGCTTGCCCCTTGATTGCTAGTCTGGGCTTGTATTTAATATCAAATTAGGCTAGCTCCACTACTCATTTGAGCAGGCAACTTGAGGTATCTATTTTTTACAAGACTTGCTTAAGTGGGAATTGCATAAGCACTTCTATGATGTATGCTTAAAAATAAGGTCATAGTTTTGTTGATGCCATCATGAGGTTGTAAGCAAGTTTTTCCATTGGTAAGTACCTCTTTTTGGCATCTAGTATCCTTTTACTAACATTGTAGATCAAGAATTGAGCTCTACCTTCTTCCCATACTAAAGTTGCACTGAGAGCATGCTGAGACACTCCCAGGTAAATGATGAGCTTCTCTCCTGCCTTTAGTTTGGACAAAAGAGGAGCTCGTCCCATGTACTCTTTCAACTATTGAAAAGCAATTTTACACTGTTTAGTCCACTCAAAGCGTTTTGCTTTCTTCAGCACATTAAAGAAGGGAATGCACTTGTCTGTGGCTCTGGAAATGAACTTGTTAAGGGCTGCGACCTGACCGTTTAGGATTTGTATGCCTTTAACTCTGGTTGGGGATCTCATATCAATGAGAACTTTGATTTTCTTCGGATTCACCTTAATTCCCTTGTTATTTACCATGAATCCGAGGAACTTTCTTGAAGCAACCCGAACGTACATTTATATGGATTCAACTTCATTTGATACCTCCTCGGAAACATGGTTAGCGACCTATTCAGATTTTACCAACATATTATCCACGTACACCTCCATTGTTCTACCGATCTGCTCATTAAACATCATGTTCACTAACCGTTGATAGGTTGCCCCTGTATTCTTTAGTTCAAAAGGCATCACTTTATAATAGTATAGCCCACGGTCAGTGATAAACGAGGTGTCTTTCTCATCTTGTGGTTCCATAGGGATCTGGTTGTACCCCGAGTAGGCATCCATGAAGCTGAAAAGTTAGTGCCCTGCTATTGCATCCACAAGCTAATCAATCCTTGGTAAGAGGAAGTTGTCCTTTGGACATGCCTTATTAAGGTTTGTGAAGTCGATATAGGTCCTCCATTTCCCATTCTTCTTTTTCACAAGTACAGGGTTGGCTACCCAAGTTAGGTAATAAGCTTCCTGGATAAACTTGTTAGCTAGAAGTTTATCCACTTCCTCTTTCAGAGCAACATAATGCTCGGCAGTCATAGGTCTTTTTTTTTGGCAAACTAGCTTATGAAGGGATCGACATTGAGTTTGTGTGGCATAACCCTGGGACCGATTCCCACTATGTCTTTATGATTCCAGGTGAAGACGTCTAGATTTGCCTTAAGAAATTTGATTAGCTACGTTTTCACATCCAGAGGCAAGCTTTTCCCCAATTTGAGGCATCTTTCAGCATTTGTCTCACTGACCTGCATATTTTTGAGCTCCTCTACTGGGCCAGTTGCTCAATCTATATCCACCTTACGAGGGTCAAGGTCATAGCTGACCCTTGTTGTACTTATGGCTCATGGTTCTCCACCAGACACCACATTAACCTTTTTTCCTCTTACTCTGAGCTTAACCGTATCCTTATAGCAGCATCAAGCTATGTGTTGTTTACCTCGCACACATTTGACTCTATTGAGCATCGGGAATCTGATAGTTAGTGTCCTAGTTGATGTGATCATGCTGAAGTCATTCATCATAAGTCGCCCCCAGCATCACATTATATGCTAAGGGATAGTCTATAATCAAGAAGTCTGTCAGGGGTAGTGACTTGTCGATCTGAGTCTCCTAGAGTAATTGAGAGCTTGATCTGCCCTATTGGTATTATTTCATCTCTCATAAAGCCATAGAAGGGCTCTGAGGATGGCTTTAACTGGCTCGTGCTCAATCCCATCTACTTGAAGCACCCCTTATACATAACATTCACCAAACTCCCAGTGTCAATCATTATTCTCCCCCTTTCGGCATTGCCTATTCTGGCTTGGATAACCAGCGTGTCATTGTGGGGAGAGTGTATTCCTCATGCATCTTCTTTTGTGAAAGTGATGCTATTTAAGGCCGCTTTTGCTTTCTTGGTGAGTCTATCTAAGGCTGTTTTCACTTTTTTGGTAAGTCTTTTATGTTCTCCATGACTCATGAGCAGAACGCAGCTCACCTCTTGCACGTAACGATCGTGCGACCTATTCAAAGTGCCTGTAATGTGAGGCCCACCATGGATGGTGAATATAGTCCTCACCAAGGTTGGCTCCTCATGTTCAGGAGTCTGCTAACACTGGTGTTGCATTGGTTATTGGGGCCATGGAGGTCGCTATCCCGAAGGTCACACCATATAGTCCCTCAAGTGACCTCTCTTGATGAGATCCTCAATGGCATCCTTGAATACCTAGTACTTTGAAGTATTGTGCCTGACCTCATTGTGATAGGCATAAAACTTATTTTTGTTCTTGTGCTCGGAGGGAGTTCTTAGAGGTCTGGCCTTCCTAAAATCCTCCTTATCCTTCTCTGTTGTAAAGATCCTATCTAAAGTATCTGACAAGATGTTGTAGCTATCATGGCGACCTTGGCATTAAGGTTGCTCACTTTTGGCCTTCTTTGCGGCCTAGCCATTAAAACCATCCTTTTGACCCTCTCTATTATTGTTGCCATTGCTTCTCTTTTTGCTCGGATTGGAGCCACTTGCCTCATCCTTTTGGTTAGGCTTCTTTAGGCCAAAAGTTTTCTTCCACCTAATTTCCTTGGCAGCTTGCTCATAGAATTCACGTAAGTCCCTTACTAGAGACTTATATATACTCTCATACAATTTTCCATCCTTGAAAAGTCTAATTGAAATCATTATGAGGATCCTTTCATCCAAGGGATTGTCTACATTAATGACTCATACCTGAATTGGGTGATGTAGTCTTTCAGCGATTTATCTCTCCACTGAAAAATTATTACGAGGTGACAAGATGGTGTAATCTATTTTCTTAGTGCCTTATATTAGTTAAAGAATCTCCCCTGGCATTCTTCCTAACTATGAATGCTATGAGTTAGGAGGCTTCTGAGCCATGTCTGAGGTATTTCTCCAAGGGTGGTAGGGAAAATACGACATTTGACCAATGGATTGGTGGTCTGAAGATCCATTTAGACATTGAACACACCCAGTTGGTCATACGGGTCATTATCCCCATTGTACTGTGGGATGCTTAGGACCTTGAACATACAAGGAAAATGCTCTGTCTCAATCTCCCTAATGAATGGTGTCCTCTCCTCATAACAATCTTGTCTATTCTGAGTCAAAAGGCACTTTTCTAACTGTTGTACCTTCTAAAGTAATTCTTCGATCATCGGATCTTGTGCCTCAGACTGACGGTTGGTGGTTGGATGACTCCTATCACCTCTCTACTTGTGGGAATGGTGATCTAAGGCTTTATGCATTTTACTGTACTCATAACCCGATGAATAACAATCTGATCTATGTCCCTAATTGGTCATATTCAAGTTTCTTTCTCGACGTGAACCCTCATTTCACTGATTATCTCTTTTATTGTCCTTACAAGCTCGATAGAACTCCGACCTTAGTCATGAATCAGACGAATAAGATGAACTCGCTCGCTAATGTTATTCTCTGATAGGCCCCTCCTACTAAGCTCCTGGCTACTGGAATTCTCCTCCGGGCGCAACGACCTCAACTTATGTTCGTGTGCCCTAGGCCTGTGCTCGAGCCAACATCCTCACCTCATCGACCAATTCCCTTATCGTGTTTTCAAATGCCTCCTGACATTGGTACCATGCTTACACTCCGTTAGTCTAAAAAGCAATAGGCTAGTGAGGGGTCACTAAAGCTATGCCAATGGCAACACCTGTTGTGGAGGCAGCAGAGGCGCCTGCCGTGAAGAGGATTGAGCCCCAACTGGTAACATTTCTTATTATTGCTCTATGTGACCTTTAAGCTGGCTAATGATAGCATCTGTATTCCTGATGGTTCTTCCTTTTGGCATTGTAGTTGCATAGTAAATCAGAGAGAGAGTGTCTGTGCAGTTTGGGCCCTTCTTCTAGTGCTAAAATGTTGACGGTAAAATTTGGTCAACTTGTGAAGTTTAGCAAAAACCCTAAACTGCAGATTGTGAGTGTAAATATGTAAAGAAGAGATTGAAAGGGAGGAAGAACAAGGGACACCAAAACTTTTTAATGTGGTTCAGCCATAATGCAAGGCCTACATCCACGATTATATTATTTTCAGTCTTTTGCTGAGTATTTCAGTATGAAGTTTGTCTGTATCTGTCTGTGTCTATCCTTTACAATGGTTTCTATCCCTTTTTATAGTAGTTGGGGTATTACAATGTATTTAACAGAAATAAGTCATGAATTAGTTACAATGGTTGATAACGGATTTGTATTAAATAAGTAGTTGAATGGTCTTCTGAATAGATGATTGATACGGCGTGCTTTCGAGTTGTAATCTGGATCTCGTCCTCAACGACCCAAGGTGATTGCTTTGAACCTTGTTGGCTAGTGACCTGGGTTCACGTTTTGGTGACCTGATGCCTTACTTCTGTGACACCAATTCCGATTGAGCTGAGCCTTCACCTGCTAGGCTTGTCCATTGAGCTTTTATCAGCCCATTTGTGTGATTCTGAAAATATTCACAACATAGCCCAAGAATAAAATAAGATCATCTTCATCGCTTGAGCAAGCCTTGCCTACCCACTTAATGAGGGGCTAGTAATAAACATAAGACCCATTAAAATAATCGAAGTCCAAATCAGCATTTCAATTGAGGGATTCTATTGAAGAGAATACCTCTCTACACATTTATAAATAGAAATATATGAGTTCAATTTATAATTCATTAAATATTTCATTCTCTCATTTGACATCTTTCTAACTTTAGCATCAAAGAGGTCTTGGCAGTTTCCACTGCTTAAATCTTTATGTAGTTGAATTTCGATCACGTTCAACTACCACAGGTTAAAGTGTTCATCAAGTGCTTTTATTATCTCAAACAAATATAAAGGATAAAATTATTATAAGGGTTATGCTACCAAATGTGCTCAAGAAAATTTGTATCAATATTTATTGTTGCAAGTTTTGTTAAAAAAAAATTACACTTTTTTTGTAACTTTTTCATTAAGAATTGTAACTTTTATATAAATATGAGAATTTTTTTATACAACTTTAAAATGATGAAATTATAACTTTTTGATATTTGTTATATACAAAATCTATATTTGCTTCTAATTTATAAAATTTTCCTATTATTATAAAAGTCATAGCACTCATCTCATTTAAATGTAATATGAAGAAGTGTCTTACACCTAAGAGAGGACAAGTGAGAAGAGTTTTTAATTTTCTTTCTTTTCTTTTTTTGTTCTAATTCAAATTATGGATAAAATTTATGTATTTATCTATTTTAATACTAAGTTATTTATTTGAATTATTTATAACTAATTTTTAATTTAATTTTTATTAATTTTACTGTTATTAAATTGTTGAATAATGAATTTGATTTTTAAAATTTTTTGAATTATCAAATAATATTGTGATTCTAATTTTTTATATAGATTATTTATTTATTTGAGTAATGTAATTTTTGTATTCATTTAAATATTATTAAAATAATTTTTAACTTAGAATTTAGTGGTATTTAAATATTTAATATTAAAAATAAAAGTTAAAAGATATTTTAATATTTCAGTGAGTTACATAATTAAAAATTTAAATAATTCTAATAATATATCCCATAATTTTTAAATTGTAAATCACTTTGATAAATGTTATATATCTTCATTTTTTATGAAAATTATATATTTTAAAAAATTATTCAATAATATCATCTATACCTGATTTTCAATTTAAATTCATTAATAGATTTCAATTTAAATTATTTCTGTGCGTACTAAATAATTTATCTATAAGTAAATGGTTATATAAATATTTATATGGAAATAAAATATTTATCAATACATAATTAGTAATAACTAATTATGTTTTTATAGATAATATCTATCTAAAAGTTCTCATTATTTAAATTTTTATATTATCTTTATATATTAAATGTTAAATTTGATATTTTAGAATTTCTCTTTTTAAAATTTTGATAACTTTTGAATACGTATCATAATTTTAATTTAAAATACTTCTAAAACTTCATAAAAAAATATTTTTGAAATGCATGTTTTTTGAGATAATATTTTAATTATGACAATATATAAACTTTTATTAATTAAATAGTTAAATTTTCTAACATAAAGTAGTTAATTAAAATTTTTAAACAAAATTTTATAAATAAATTCACTTATGTATTAATATATTAAAAAATATTTTTGAAAAGATAAAAAAATTTAAATGATAAATTTAGTTAATTTGAAATATTAATGTAACAATTTTATCAAATTAAAAGACATAAAATATTTCTTCATTATTAACATGAATATAATTATATCAATTTTATAGCCACTTAACATATAAAAATATAATGATGATTTAGATATGTTTAAATATATTATAATTTATAATATAAATTCATATTATTAATTATCATGAAATAAAATTAATTAAAGTTATGCATCAATACAAGTTAGTTTTATATAAAAAATGTAATTTTTATGATTTTTATATTAAAATTTTCGAAAAACGCAGCAAAATTGTTGAATGCGTGACAAGCATTACCCTTATTGTAAATATCATTAGTAAATAACAAGAGTATTCAATCACTATGTTAATGAAACGGCCATTTATGAAAGTAAACTTACTAGAAATGGAGAAATTCTCAGTGTCACTAAATACGCATTTAGACCATGTAAAATAGGCTTTTTCACCTGAATGTTGTGAAAAAATAAAAATAAAAAAAATAAAATTATTATAAAATAATTAGACAATATGTCACAATTAATTACATTTTGACTAAAATTTTAATAAAAAAATAAAATTCTATTATCAATGAAAGTTCAAATATTAAATTTTAAAAAAATTAAATATTTTATTTTTTAGAAAATAAAAAAAAATAAAAGAGAAAAAATAAGTTTTTTGGGAAAAGTTTTCTGAATTTTTTTCTAATTTTTTATTTTTTTTCTTATAAAAAATAAAAAATAAAAAATAACTAGATAATATGTAATAATTAATTATATATTGACTAAAATTTTAATAAAAAATAAAATTTTATCATGAATAAAAAATTTTAACAAGAAAAATAAAAAAGAAAAATGTAAAATGAAAGAGTTATTTCAAAAAAATTTAAAAAAATAAAAAAGAAGAAAAATACAAAATGAATAAAAAAATTTTAAATTAATTTTATTTTTTCTTCTTTTTTATTTTTTAAATTTTTTTTAAAATAACTCTTTCATTTTGTATTTTTTTATTTTTTTATTTATGATAAAAAAAATTTTATTAAAATTTTAATTAATATATAATTAATTATTATATATTATCTAATTATTTTACATTAAATTTATTTAAAATTTCAAATATTCTATTACCTCATGTTACTGTTGATCAATAATCATCTGAAAAAATATATAAAAATTTTAAGAAAAATAAAGAATAAAAATTATTAAATTTTAAAATAATATTAAAATTTTATTTTTTAAAATGAAAAGTTTTATTTAAAAAATAAAAAAATTCTATAAAAAATGAAAAAAATAAAAAAGTGGAAGCCATCACTCATTTTAAAAAAAATAAAAATAGTGTAAGATGTTGTTGAAGACAATGTCTTGCCCCATGCAGATAAATACTTTTGCCAAATATTTTTGACTTTAACCCCACACGCAAGGCAAAAGGCCGCTAATTTTCGAGCTTTGGGAATTTCTCTCAAATCGATGAAACACTTCGAAGAGTTCAGAGCAGAGGTGATGGGAATTTCAATGCTTCTTCTCGTTGTTGGATGTTGTGTCTGATTTCACAAATAAGATCTTTATTTATTGACATATGAAAGAGAATGCAAACAAATAATGGTTCACATTTTATAATTATATCTTAATATATAAAAAAAAATTATTTGGTGTTTATCTCCAACGGCAAACTATAGAAATAGATGGAGGAGGTAGCCACAGGCTTCGGATCTAGAATGAAATCAGAATACCGGCCGTTTGATTGGATAGAATGGAGAAGGAAATGAAGTGAGAATACATGATCTATTTGAAAATATTTTTAGGTGTTTTTATTTTATTATTTTTAAAAATAATTTTTTAAATAAAAAATTTATTTGAATATAAATTTTGAAAATAAATATTTTTTTTATTTTTAAAAATTAAAAAAAATATTTAATATTATTTATAACTTTACCATTAATAAAAATAGATATTCTTCTTATTTTTTAAAAAAATCTGAAAACAGTTATATAAAAAAAAGGAAAAATATCATTTTTACTGTTTCCTAAAAATTATTTTTTAGTTACACTTTTAGAAAATAATTTTTAAAAAATAATTTTTAAAAATAGGTTGTCAAATAGATTTTTTTATTATTATAGAACAAAAAAATAAAAAAATTATTTTTGAAAATAAGAAAACTGCTTCCCAAACAAGGCCTACTTTTCCCTTATTTAATTTAAGAAATTTGAGGAAAAATATTTTTCTAGGGAAAGATTTTTCTCTTTATTTAATGAAAATTATTTTTTATTTTGAAACTAAAGAGTGGAAAATTCATTGGCTCCCACTCAATAATACATTTCCATTTTGACCTTCTCATTAATTAAAATAAAATTATATTATTTAATATTAATTAATATTTTATATTAAATTAATATTTTTAATATAAATAATTAATTTATATAAAATTATGTAAAATTAATA
>JANHAO010011839.1:0-16723 GCA_026873985.1 Saraca asoca | reverse complement strand
GCTCCTATTAACTAAGGAATATTATCCTATAATTAAGCTCCTATTAACTAAGGAATATTTGCACAATCTGTTACAATCCGTAACAGTTTCTTTCCCACAATGAAGTCATCCTAAATTAGGAAAATGGGTGCTGCTATTCAGAGATGATGCTGACAAGTTCCTACAAAGCTCCTACTCTATCTGCCCTATTGTTAGAAATGGCATGCCACTATCTCTGTTCATAATCAGCAAGGTGGCTCTTAGCATTGAGAATTGTATGTTCTATAGAAGCTATACAAGCCTTTGCCGAATGATAAATATCAGGATGGCCACATTTTGTGAAATATCCTGTGCAACTGAGGATGTAGATGATGGTCAAATAATGGCTGTATGAGAGCAACATTAAGGCTCTATAACGGTGTACATCAAGAAAGTTCATACGAAGAGAGGGTATGTGGTCTGAAATTGCTTCTTTCACAGTGAATGCAAGGAAATACAGTAATAACATTGAGCAAATATTCCATGTGTAAATTTGAAGGAAGCCAGAGACCAATTGTACATCAATTGTTGGTTGAACAATTGCCTAACTTGGTGTTTTCACATTCTGACTTTTGTTGGTTACACCACAACTGTGATACAGTTCATGAATTTTTGGGTGGGTGGAAGACGCACGATTAGCAGGATAATTCCTACAGTTTATGTAGTCTATTAGGTCTGAGGGGGATAATCACAAATAATACAGCCAAAGTGTTTATTATTCCTTTTATTTCTCAACTAATCAACTTGGATAAGAAGCAATTCACTTTTTCTAATATGCATTCTTTGTTGCAATCAGCTGGTGATATATCTTTTTTTTTACAGAAAAAAAAAAAAGTTAGCACCTCCTTGCAATTTTTTTAGTCATTTCATAATATATTTTTCAAGTAATTTTGCATGCATGAGTTATACCCCATTCATGCTGTTTAATATTAGTTTTGAAACCACAAATAAAGGAGAACATGAAGATAAAAAGAACTAGAACAATAGGAGACATGAAAAAAAAATCAGCTAGAACAACATCATACCTCAAACTCAGCTTTAGGCCTGATAATGAAATGCTTATCCACAATCCTCTGGTCACCAAGTGACAGATAGTATCTAATTCCAGACTGTCGCACTTTGATCCAGTCATTTATCCTTGCTTCTTCATTAGCGGAAGGAGGTCTAAGGTACATCTCAATACAACTGAAAGAAAAACAAAATTTCTAATTCAGATATTTAGAATTGTGAGCTATTAACACAATAAGAAACACTTAAAAATAGGACCAACAAGCTGGCACCAAATCTCAGTTTTTCCTCTCTCTACAAGCTATCCAACATACTCACTTATCTGTTTGGGCTTCATTTTCTTGAAAGCCAAAACCTGAATATGCATCTGGACACTGTCAAAGAACTAAATTTTAGTCAAAAGCTTGAAGTAGTAAGTTAAAACTGATAAAAAAATTACACTATAAAAGAATTAATACTACACAAAATCAGGAGAGCTAAAATGCCAATGTAAGAGAGGCAATCTGGCACACACTGTTTCTGAGTAAGCATAAAAGAAAATATTAAACAATAAAGGACACGCACAACCCAGCAATACCAAAAAAAAAAAAGGAAAATGATAGGGAAACATCATAGCCATATAGACAGTCAATCAATCAGATATGAATTTGTATCCTCTTGAGAAGTTAAGATAGTAAATGACACAACATATTATCATGAAATAAATTGTGTACAACAGGGAACTGCATGGGTAGACTAAGAATAACTATCCTAATTAGAATAATAAGAGACAAATATCGGTACTATTTATAGATGGTAGGCTCACCTCACTTCTGCATTTCACCTTGTAGATTGCTTCTCTAAATGATGAGACAAAACTGTTATTAATTCTGATCTGCAAAAATGAAATGAGGCAAAAAAAAAAAAAAAGAATTAGCACTTTGCAGTAAAACTTGGAAGTGAGGATAACCAAGAGACCAACCAACCTGTGCATGATGAAGATCCGGCTCGATGTGCTTCCTAAATAATGGGAAAATGCTGTCAATAAGGTAATCAAGCGAACAAGAATCTCCAATATCATAGCGAACTTTGGAAAGCAGGCTAAAATGGACACCACCAACCTATAATATCAAAATCATGTCAAAATTATTTTGAGACCTCATAAGCAAAGCAACTGATACTTCAAAAGCCCCTAACCAATAAAGTTTATAATTTCAGAAACGAAGAGTACCACAGCAACTCGAATATCCAGCAAAGACCGCAGTTTTGCATGAAGTGCATATGTACCATCAACTATTACCTGAAATCAATTGTGACAAAAATGAACCCCATAAAAATTAAGGAACTCCTTGTTAAGTCTAATTAGTGTTGCTTACCACCCCAGATGAAACACTCTTTACCACATTGTAGCCAATATGTCTCTTTTGTTGATAATCAAACAATGGGATTGATGTGTCGTCACCTTTTATTAAATCCTATTTGCAACATAGGAGCCTGTTACCAATTTTTTAAACAAAGCAACACTTTGCACAATACAGACAAAAGACTCGTAATGCATTATTTGTGAAATAAATAAATAAATAAATATACTAATCTCAGAGCATACTAAATTGATAAATAGTTCAATCAGTTTCATGCAAGAAAAAAAAAACAAACAGATAATACAACAACAGCCAATAATGTCTTTCTGTTGCTATTTTCGTTTTTCATTCTTCTTATCCTTTCTATTTCCAATTTTGTTGAGAACTCAACAAGACAGGATTTTCATAAGTTATCAAAAAACACGAGGACTTGGTAAAGGTCAGTCTTGCAATCCCAAATACAACTATTTAAACCCGATTAACTGTAAAAAGGCTACACCAATATTTTAAAATAAATTTTAAAGAAAAGCAAATGCAAACCTCAAGATTCTTGACCAGGGAATCAAAATCTATAGAGTCCAGATCATTTCCTTCATCAACTCCATCACGATAATTCTCCATTGATATAACAGTACAACCAATAACAGAAGCCACCTTTTCTGCTAAGCTTCAGAAACAACAAAATTGAGAAAATAAGTAAAAGAGCATTCAAAAAAGCAGCAATCATTTTCTTCAAATAGAATATGATTTTCAAACCAGAACATTAGCAACAAACAAAAGCATAAATAGGATATCATATCAATACCTTGTTTTACCAGAACCACTTGGACCACCAATGCCAACTGTAACAAGACCCTCTTTTTTCTCTCGGAGTTCTTGGATAGATTTTACTAATAAATAATAGCCATGATCAAAAGACTGCAACATAGTCAGCCACTTCTTAGTGATACTTTACAGTTTTTATGGATCATTAGAACTGGCAGATAAAGATTAAAACACAAACTACAATAACAAACAAATTTCAAAATACAAATATTATCATTTTAGTCAGTGACTCTCTCTCTCTCTCTCACACACACACACACAAATACAGATGCTCACGTGAGCCACCTTAATATATATCAATTAGTTGTTCTTAGTGATGTAGAATAGTTAATGGTTATCAGTATTATCAAATGTCAAATGTCAAGAGAAATATAACTTACCAATTCGTTGCTTGTACCAAACTCGTTTCAAACTAAAAAACCAGTCTGGTAAGAATAATGCAATACTATGAAGGGCAACTAAAGGAAACACATGTTCACAAAAAGAAACACCTATTCTCAATAATTATGTGCAATTATTTTATTTTATTTTTTGGATAGAAAAAGAAGAATTTATTAAAAGCAGTGTTTTGAAAACCAAACTAGACCAGCTGATTGATCCGGTAAAACCATGAACCCCCATAGTTTTGTTTCAATTGAACCAACCAGTTTCTCTGGTTTAACCATTTTTTGAACCGTGACTCGGTGACTTTTTCAGTTTGCTACCCAGTCTGTTTTTAAAACATTGATTAAAAGAAGGCAGAAAAAAGGTCATTACTTGCAATCTCACTCACTCAATCCCATTAGTAGGCGCATGGTAGATTTGTCAAGAAAAAATATATACCAAAGCTCATATTAACACTATCACAAAGAGAGGTGATTTGTTCAAGACACTAGATGCAAACATCAGAAACCCAATTATGCAAAATTAAGAGCAGTGAGTCTCACGAATTATGCAAATACATGTATACTATTATATGTGAAGTTGATGAACCATAAAGAAAAGTGATGAAACACTCACCAGATATTAGAATTCTTAAAAAAAAAAAAAAGATAGATAAATAAATACACCCAATACTGAAATTCCATTTCTTTGATGACCCAATTAAACAAAGACGGTGAAAACAACTAAAATACCCACCAAAACCCATGATATAATCTAGTGTCCAATTCAAAATGAGAATCCTAAAACCTTTAAAGAGACACAAAAATTTTAAAACATACGCAGTAAATTCGTTTCAACCAATTCGCAAGGGTGAATAATTTGGGAAGGCAAACAAGGGGAAGCAGAACATCAATAGTAAACGATAAAGCAACAATAAAGTTGTGAACTTTAGCGTACGTACCACATGAAGAGGGAGAGATTGGAGAATGGAGGAAGAAGATGAAGAAGTTGAAGGCTGTTGTTGGAAATAGTCACGGCCTCCTTCTTGGAACACCCGCTGAACAACTTCATCATCCATTTTCTGAATGCGGCAACAGTTAGCCTCTGTCAATGAAAAAAAGCTTCAATCCCCAAAGAACAAACAAGCTTTTTGTTCTTGCTTGCAAGAGGAATCAATCTGCTGAAAATTGAAACATGGACAAACTGAAGCAGCAGTTTTTTATTAATTAATTATTCTGGTTGGTATATCAATATAATATTGGAGTTTTCAGTTTTGTCGGAGTGGCCGTCTTCTTTAATAAAGTTTCCTACACTTTTATAATTGTCTTCTCCAAGGTTTTTGTTTCACTTTGTCTTTGCAGGAAAAAAAAAAAAAAAAAACTCAGGAGGCACTTTTTTTTTTTCAGGATGAAATTGGAAAAATATTAATGAGACTACTATTTTTTGTGATTTCCTTTATATGGGATTTAATTAATTGAGTCAGATTTTCTCCAAAGAACTGTACCCCTTTTCACTTTTTATTTTGTTTGATATTCGTTAATGAGACATTTTAATTTTTTCACTTACAACTTTTATAATAATAAAGATCACTTTTATGAATAAACTCACCATGTTTTATATAGATTAAACTGTCAAATTAATATTAAGAAGCTTATTAAATTGTTATTAAAAAATTTTAGGATAACATTTAGGTGATCAAATTATCTGTTCAAATCATGACACATATATTGATTACCTTACTAATTATTATTAATAATTATAATTATAATAGTTATCAATTAAAAATTATATTCAAATTATAATTATCAATAACAATTAGATAATCAATACAGTGTCATGATTTAAATAGAGAACTTATGACAGACACCTGAAAAATTTTATCTAAATATTAATCTAATATTAATTTCATAAATTTTATATCTATTATTATTATTCCAAGATTGTCTCCTAACATTTGTTACCTAACATATGTTTATTAATTTTTATAGCTGACATGAAATTTAGACATCAATTTATGATTATTATAGAAGCAACGTTTCTTGAGCATCAGTAAAATTAAACAAAGATTTTCTCTAATTCTAAAATATATATTTAAATTTTCTTATATTTTTAAAAAAATATTACAACTAAATCAATTTTGAATCTTTCAAGGGAGACTTTAGTCTATAGTTAATTGTCAAAAGTTCATCCATTCTGTCCAAATTATAGATGTTCGTTAATAGTTAATGGGCAAAACTTATACATTTTGTCCAAATTATCCTCTCCCTTTGTGCTATGGTTTTGATTTACAAAAGCGGTTCAAATGCGCTTTTAACTCCCTTTGATATTTTGCGTGCATTCTCACATAACTCAATGCGTCCATTTCTACGTGATCGAATTTTTGGTATAGATTTTAGTATATTTTATTATCTCATAAAATATAAACCAAACATATATAGATATATTCATTTCATTTCAAACCTATTATTTCAATATCTATTATTATTATTATTATTATTATTAATAAATAATTTAGGATTAAAATTAACATCAAATGATTAGTTCAAAATTAATTCTTATATTTCTATACAACCTCAATTTATTATTATTGAAAGGATTTGAATTTTACTTTTAAGTTTTTCAAAAATTCAAATATCATATCGACACTTTTAAATAATTAAGGACAAATAAGTCACGTTTATTTAATATAAATGATGATTTTATAACCTTCATGTCATGAATGTACATGTAACTTGCCCAACTCTCTCTTCCTCTTTCCAAATGGTTACCACTTTTTGATTTAAAAAACATGATTTTTTATTTTATTTTATATTACACAAAAGAAAAGATAATTACTTAATTTTTTATGTTCAAATTTAAATTTTTAGTTATTGTTATGGATATTTTTTGGTGTTACACAAATGGATGGGTAAATGCCCAATAGAAAATGAGACCAACCGGAGGAGGTCCAGACCTTTTAAAGACTAAGATCATTTGACAAAGGCGCCAGCTCGCTAACCACGAGCTCAAGATGCAATACGAGGTCAAGGCAGAAGTCTAGGCTCGCTAGAAGAGTCCTGGCACATGTAGCCAATAGTTTGCCTAGTACAAGCTTGCTTCACCAAATGTGAACTCGACCTCACTGCCGGAAGGACAACAATGACCCTAGGACGAGGACTCCGGCTCGCAGAACGTATCATCTCACACATCTAAAGGCCCCGCTGAGCGAGAAGCAGCCAGAGGGACCTACTCATAGAAAGCAATCTGTAAAAGTTGAATTGCATGAGTCTATATTGTCTTATCCATTTATTATTTAATGTAATATATTTACAACTAGTAAAATTACATTTGTAGCCTCCAATCTCTATAAATAGGAAGGAGAGATCATTGTAAAGGGGGGAGCAAGAAAAGACTACAGGCAGAGACTCTGCCAAAGCAGTGAGAGAGCACAGATATTGTAACTCTGTTGAATTATATAGAGAAACTACCGTATAACAGTAAATAAAACCACTATGGATGTAGGGGTCATGCTGGGTTTAGCCGAACCACGATAAAAAGCTCCTCGCGCTCATCATTCTTCCTTCTTCTCATTCCCTTTTCCTATTCACACTTGCAATATGGGTTTCAAGAATTATTTCCGTTGATTGAGATTTGGGTCTACGGAATCAAATTTCACCATCAACATTTTTGCGCTAGAGGAAGGGCCCCAACTACATCTTTTCTCTTTGATTCACTGTTTAGCTACAATGGCAAGGGGGAGAACCACTAGAAGCATCGATGCCACCGATGTCCAACCTGATGCTCCTGTAGAGTAGCAAGGGTTACCATTGGAGGGCTTTATCTTCTTTGCTACGAAAGCCTTTGCTCTCCCCGCAACAGGTACTAACATTGGCATGGCACCAACAACTCCTCACTAACCTATTGCTTCTGAGAATGATAGAGTTCAAGCATGACTCCAGCGTCAGGAGGTGCTTGAAAACATAGTGAAGGAGTTGGCCAACGTGGTTAGAGTGTTGGCTCATGCACAAGCCCAAGGCATGCAAAAACAAATTGAGCCTATAGTCCTCGGAGGAGAACCCTAATAGCCGGGGGCGTAACAGGAGAAGTCTCATAAAGGGGATCATCTATAAGTCACCCGCATGATTCATGGTTGAGGTCAGAGGTCCATCGAACTCACAAGGGCAGTCATGGAGACGATCAACGACACGAGAGCTTGCTTTGAAAAGGAAGCCCGAGCCAGGTCAAATATAGAGCCTCAGATCACCATTCTCACAACCGGGAGGATTCTAAGAGCCATCGATCCTCTAGCTATAGGTCTGAATCACAAGACCCTATGATCAAAGAGTTATTCCAAAAGGTCCAACAACTTGAAAAGCGACCCGTAGCCTAGGACCAATAAGACCATTACAAGGAAAGGAACCTGTTCATTAAAGAAATCCGAATAGAGCCTCTTCCTTATAGATTTAAGATCCCCAATATCCCTCAATACAATTGGGACAGTGATCCGTACGACCACTTAGATGCATTCAATCTCTAGATGGATCTTCAAACAACCAGCCCACTGGTCAAATGTCATGTCTTCCCAGCCACCCTTAGGGAAATGCTACAGGCATGGCTAAGGAATCTTCTAGCTCACAGCATTTGTAGCTGGAAACAGTGCCAAACAAAATCCTCAAACAATATAAGGCATTGAAAAGGTAGCTCGCATTGACTTGTCATCTCACAACAGTCTTCTAATGGAGAGACAAGTCGTTAAAAGATTACATCACTAGGTTCAGATGTGAAATCAATAAAGTAAAAAATTCCTCAGATGAAAGTATCCTCACCGTGATCTTAGCTGGATTTTGCAAAGATGGGAAACTATATGAAGGGATATACAAGTCCCCAGTGAAGGACTTAGGTGAATTTTATGAGTGTTCGCTAAGGAAATTAGGTGGGGAGAAACCTTTGGCCCAAAGAGGTCTAGACATGAAGATGAGGCAAATAGCTCTGGTCGAGGGAATGAAGATGAAGATGTCCAAAATAATTTCGACAATCAACCTATGAAGAAGTCTAAAAGTGAACAATCTCGATGCCAAGGTCGCCATGACGGCTATAGCACTTTATTTAACACTCAGGAGTGCATTTTCATGAATGAAAAAGATAAAGAGGACTTTAGGAAGCCCTAACCTTTAAAAACTCGCATCAAGCGCAGATGCAATAGAGATCAATTTTGTGCCTACCATGCCAAGGTCGGGCACAATACATTAGAATGTTGGGTGCTTAAGAATGTCATTGAGGACCTCATCAAGATGGGACACTTGAAATGCTATGTAGTGCAACCGATAGCTCAACGACCTCAATAGCTCCAACGTCCATGACAACAGTGGCTTTAACATCTTTTAATTTTCTCTTTAATATTATTTTGATGTAAGCAAAGCATCCCAATTTGTCTTTCGAATCTAATGTTAGATATATTCTGAACAAATTTTTAGGAAAATCTAAGCACGGGCTCGCTTGGTAATCTTGCGTTATGTATTATTTATCTTGAAGCTCCTAATACTAAAAGTAGAATTACACTTAATATAGGAGGGGCACAAGATCGCCCCTATTCTGGCACAAGATCACCAGCTATCTGGGCACAAGATCATCCCTATTCTGGCACAAGATCACTAGCCATCCAGGCACAAGATCACCCCCATTCTGGCATAAGATCGCTAACTATCTGGGCACAAGATTGCCCCCATCTTGGCACAAGATCACCAACTGTTTGGGCACAAGATTGCCCTTATACATGCATAAGACCTACTTTCTTAGGCACAGTATATGTGTGGCTACTTACCAATTTTTTAGTTGAGACACAACTCTCATGTGACCCATTGTTCGCAACTGTCATGCGACCTATTTTTGGCAGTTCTCATGCGACCTATTGTTCACAAATCTCATGTGACCTATCATTCGTAACTCTCATGCGACCTATTATTTGCAGCTCTCACGTGACCTATTACTCGCGGCTCTCATATGGCCCCATGCTGAAAGGCACATCCGTATAACCTATTTAGATACTCAATCTTGCACTAACTTAGGCACTCAAGTGCTTTGGTACTCCAACTCGTTACTAGTTAAGACACTCCGATGCTCAAATTCATTGCCCTCAGAGATGGACTAATGCGACTGATTGGTCGCTCAATAAGGCACATATCCTTTTAAGTCATGATTTATTAACTCAAGCCCATTTATATGAGTTTTTCTCTATTAATTGAGGTTGACTGATCTATCGAGCGTTCATTTTATCCAACGATTATTAAGTTATGATTTGCAAGAATCCATTTATGATAATCTGCATAGTCTTTTATAAAACATCTAGTGTAATGCAAAGGAAAATAGAAATGTTCATTTGATGCCTTCTATAGCAAGGTAAATTCATACAAAGTTCCAGACGAAATGCAAAGTTCAAAAATGAAATACAAAATTACAAGATCAAATGCTAGGGAGCCTAATCTTTAGGGGTTGAGCTCTTATGGGAAGAGGAATTAATGCATGGGGCAAGCTATTTGTCTTTTGCTTGATTAATAGGGGTTTCCACGACCTACAGGCTATTTTCTCTTTAAATTGCACCTTCGGTAGGGAGAGGGCTTCACTGTGGGAGGATATGGCTTTAGCAGCCTTCTTCTTGAAGCCCTCAACAGCCTTAAGGGCCTCTCGTTCAAAAAATGAAAAGTCTATATCTAGGTGCCGCTCCCATAGAGTGTATAGGAAATAGGATGAGGTCTTAGATTCTACTTCTTCTACTGCTTTCACCACCAACTCAACAGTCTCTGCCTTGACCCTGGCAACCTCCTCTTGCTTTTGAGTGACCTCCTTCCTAGCTACTTCCAATTCCTTCTCAACAACCTCAGCCTGCTGTGCAGTAGCTTCACCCCATTACATCAACACCCTGGAGTGTCACATCCAGGTCATGTTTTGTCCTCAATAGTTCCTCAACAACTTTGCTAAGATCAGTTATGACAACCTCACGACTTGTTGCTTCATAAGAATGAGCTTCCTTAGCCTCCCTTTGAGCAACCTCAACATTCATTATTCTATCCTCCAGCTCCAGCACCTTAGCAATTGCAATGGCTAGGTCATTTATGAGCTTAGTATTCTTTTTCTCCCAGGTTTGGAGTGCCTCCCCCATCTTCACTATTCCCATCAGACTTTAGAAAATCAAATGGGTCAAGTTAGATCACAAAGAAGCATAATAATCAGGGTGAGATCTTATTTGTTTGTAACACTTTGGGGCTAGTGTGAGGTCCCAAGATCTCCTCTACATTCTCCTGGATCAAATCAAAATACCCCTGAATATTTGGACCAAGGCTCGGACGATGCTCCTCAACCACAACTATGCGAGTCATTTGTTTCGAAGAAGTGGCGACCTTCTTCCCCTTGTTTACTTTTCACCTCTTGGTAAGGGGCTCGAATGCAACCATGACCTCGACCACCTCAATCACATTAGGATGTGAGGACTAACTCCTGAGGAGGTGCTGTAGTTAGTACAAAAAGAGATTAATTTGAAATAGTGGGGGCTATCACAACGTTAGGACTTAGCAAGGCAGTGGCGACCTCAAGTTCTTTAAACTTATCAGAAGGTGGACTTTGAAGAAAGAGCTTCACCATTTTCTTGTATCTTCAAAATGTATTGGATTGATTTCCCTTACCTAGCGAGCTCTGATCCCTCTAGTGAGTTCGATGTTTAATGCTGGAATAAGCTTATGGGATCAAAGGAGGTCGTCATCGAATTTGAAATCATTTCTTAGGTCACTGATAGCAAGAAACTAGCGTAACACTTTAGCCTTCTCAACTTAAAGCACTGGTTTCTCCTTGCCAGCCCCGACTATAAAAATAAGACAAAATGTCAGAAACAAAAACATGAATTCATGGTAGCTTGCATGACTTTGGCTCGCTTACCAGGTGTTAGAACAAAATTAAAGTTACGTAAAGGACGTAAAGACGGGCATGAAATGTAGAACCAGTGAGTCTTATAATGTCCTACATTTGATTTGCCCTTGGCATCCCCTAAGGCAAAACCCTTTTGAAATCGGAATACCAAGTTGAGAGGTAATAGATCCTATCAGGAGAACCTATACTCGTAATGCTATAAAGATGGCACAAAACTCTTACAGATGGTGGTAGAAGATTGCTTCTCAAGTACATGAGTGCAAGAGAAGTGAGTTAGGAATAGGAGTTTGGGGTCAGCTGAAAGTGATAAACCTTCAATTTGTTTAGTAGATCAATAATATATGGATGAGTTGGAAATCTGAGCCCAACATCAAGATACTGGGTACTGATAGCAACAAACCCTCAAGGTGGATGTGTTACATGGTCATCAGGGGAAGGTGCCATGAGACAACAACGTTTGGGATATGGTAGCATTCAACTATGTTTTTGAGCTTGTCCAGTTAGATGGTCGAAGGGTAATGCTTAGATACTAAGCGATCTAAAGGCCTCTTATGACCTGTTGCCCCTTCCTCAGATCAGGTCAAAGAATAGATTGCTCGGCGGCCTCACCATTTTTAGAGGTCATTTCAGCCAAGGTGAATACCGGCTCCTCGTTTCAAGCTGGGAAATCAGGCTCATTGTTACCCCCTATATGGTGACTCAGGCGTCTATGAGCTCTAGACATCTATATAAAAGGGAAAATAATTAGGCTATTTCAAGCAACCAGATCACTTCGAATAGACCCTATCAGAAGAGCTAAAGTTACTCTTCACTAGACAAAGATCTCCTATGCAGCAGATCATACACGCCTCAAGCCTAGTAACAGAGACCTAAACTATTGAAAACCTAGAATGGTTTAACCAATAAAACCTGCCAGACTATTAAATCCCTGAAGAGATAGAAAACTAAATCTAACAATCTACAGCTTGAAAACTAGCAAGCAAAGTAGCAGACAGGCATTCATTATCATATCAAACAATGCGATACCAGAAACTCATAAAGTAGAACACTCTAAAAGCATGGGTCTTGAGAAGGTTTACCGTGTCAAAAGGGTGAATCGGGTTCCAAAATGGATGGAGGCAAGATGAATTTTGGATGAACTAATCAATTGACCACAACAGTAATGGCAAAATCAACGGAGCAGGAGAATGAGACAGGAAACTACTGCTTAAGAGCTTGAAAAGCAAAACGTCAGTTTCCAAAAATAAAAAGGAAAAGAAGGGTTTTTCTTATCTTATTTGGCTCTAGTTGCCCAGGTGTTCAATTAAAAAACTAATCAATTGCCCAGGATCTGATGGTCCAGAAAATTGTCGAGCTTAGTTATCGTTGTATTAACAGTAATGGGAAAGTGTGCACATTAAATGCGATAATGATGGCGAGGGCAAACAAAGCGAAAAAATAAAAATTTGAATGACAACATCGTACATTATAGTTGTTTAGTCTTTGCCAGTGAACTATAACTCCCAGTCTGTAGAGCAAACTGAGAGTTAGGGGGCTAATGTTATAGGCATTTTCTAGTATCACACAAATAGGTTGGCAAAGGCCCAATAGAAAACGAAACCAGCCAGAGGAGGCCCAGACCTTTTAAAGACTAAGATCACTCAACAAAGGTGCCAGCTCACTAACCACGAGCTCGGGATGCAGTATGGGGCCAAGGCAAAATTCTAGGCCCGCCAAAAGAGTCTCAGCTTACGTAGCCAATAGTTTACCTAGTGTAAGCTTGCTTAACTGAATTCAAACTTGACCTCGCTACCTGAAAGAGGGCAATGACCCCAGGACGAGGACTTCGGCTCATAGAATGTATCATCTCGCCCATCTAAAGTTTTCGCTGAGATTGAGCATGAGGCAAGCATCTACTTAGACAACCTTCAAAGCCAACCTATGAAAAGCAGCCAAAAGGACCCACTCGTAGAAAGCAATCTGTAGAAGCAGAATTGTAGAAGTCTATATTGTCTTGTTCATTTATTATTTGATGTAATATATTTACAACTTATAAAATTACATTTATAACCTGCCAACCTTTATAAATAGGAGGGGGGATCATTGTAAAAGGGGGAGCAAGAAAAGAATACAGGCAGAGACTCTACCAAAATAGTGAGAGAGCATAGGTATTGTAACTCTGTTGAATTACACAGAGAAACCGCCATATAATAGCAAATAAAACCACCATAGATGTAAGGGCCATACTGGCTTTAGTCGAACCACGATAAAAAGCTCCTGGCACTCATCGTTCTTCCTTCTTCTCATTCCCTTTTCCTGTTCACACTTATATTCACGCTTGCAGTCTGGGGTTTCAAGAATTACTCCCGTTGATTGAGACTTGGGTCTATGGAACCAAATTTCACCATCAATAATTATCTATGCACATTTGAAATCTCAACTATTTTATTCATATCAATCCAATATCTTGATCATATACTCCTTTCACTGCTTGTATCCTTCTTCCCCTCTTCCCAAAATGCAGTTACTTTTCAATCCCATTTGTTTCATATCTCTCTACATCTCTCCCTCCCTTAAAATTTGAATGAATCTAAGTGGCAATCGATGGAAAACAAATCTAGATTTGAAGAATAATTCGAAATTTAAATACAAATTCACTTTATAAAATGTTCATTATTAATCATTTAATTCATTTTCATGTTCTGAATAATGTGTAAGACCAATTTGTGTTTCTTTATGGAAGAAAGTTTGTTGGCATTGTATGAGAGCAAAATGCACATGCTTTCATAATCAACAAACTTTTTGCAATGAAGTAAAATAAACCAACTCAAAAGCATGTGGGTTAAAGACCCTCAAATCTACACAATTCAAATTTGATTATGGAAATTTTAAATCTATAGTTTTCCATATTTTCAGGATAGTGAAAACCATTGAGGATTATTGTTATTTCCTTATGTTATTGAATCATTATTTTATTTAGAATGAGAATTTCAAAATCCTTATAGATGTTGTCATGCTTCAAGACCGAAACTTGAATAGTTTTAGGGAATCATATTAGAACTTTTTTTTTTAAATTATTTATGAATTATTTTGGATGTGGTTGTTATTCTCATTTATAAAAAATAGCTCTAAGTTAGAATTTATTTGTCTCATCGATTTTTGAATTTGAATTTTTGCATATAGATTACATCAAAAGGAATAGAAAGAAACAAGAAAGTAAACGCAACTGCAATAAGGAGGGGGCTAATTTTTTTAGAAAGTTTTGGTCACTTTGGTGTGCAATATAAAACCATGGTAGATACACTTCCCCAAATCTTCCATCCAGAAAAGTAGAACGAATGATACTTTTTCTCCTTCATCATTGCCATGTTATTATTCCTTTTTCATATCATTATCATTTTGTTTTTTATTTTCCTTTTTTTTTCACATACATTAAATTTGTTTGCTTTCCTTCAATTTTCTTGACTTGATATAATGATTGTGTAGGTTTTTGATTATTGGACTAAAGATATACTAGTCACTGAAACTTGAAAAATATTGTAAAAATAATTTATTTCAAAAGGCTCAATGACTATATTCCAACATTTAGTTTCCAATGACTAGTATTTAAAGATTAGTTTTTAAAAAGTCATGAGAAAAAAATTTCTCTATTCTCTTTTAATATCTTCTCTATTTGAAGCTCTACACTTTTTGACAAATAATTTCTCTTACCGAGTTAACATTTCTTATGTCTGCACTTGTTTTTGTCATGTAATCAAAACAAAAGACTTTGTTGAATCCTATAGATAGTCGCATTAAGCTCTACATGAAAAGGTGGAATTATCCTTGAAGACAATGAACACACACGCCTCATACTCCTATTTATAACAATTTCAAGGATAGCTGAAGTCTAAACAGAATCTTTTACCTAACAACCCTAGGACCAATGAGATCGTTCCACAACCTCCACATGTTACTAGTGTTTACACTTCAAGTACATTATTCAATTATGATTAACTTATTCAACTTTAGTTTTGAGAATTGGAAGTTGTTATGTGTATTTTCTGGTATTATGTGAAATGGGCTAACAAAAGCTCAGTAGACAAGTTCAAGAGGGAAAGGCCTATTCTGTCTATGACCTAGCATTGAGGTCGTTCAGCAAAGGCATTGGATAGCTAGCCATGAGCTCGAGATGTGAGACGAGGCCAAAAGCAATGACCTCTAGCTCGCTAGAGATGAGCTCTGACTTGCTAGGCTAAGCAGGCCCTTAACCATCTTCCAAAAAGTACACCCTAGTTAAACCCAGAAATGGGACCAACTTGCATAATGACAGGTCACCTAGTGCGAGCTCAGACCACCTACCTAGCTACTCTAAGCATAGGTACGGATGCCTAAGTCTAATCAGTAGTCAAAAGCATATTCTCCCAGTTGACAAGTCAGCCTCCAAGACTCAACAAAAAATGGCTAAGCATTTATTGCCCATAGTGGCGGATAAGATGGTTTTACAACTTGTCAAATTACACTTGTAACCTTCACTAACTCTATAAATAGAAAGAAAAATCATTGTAATGAGGAGGAGAGGAGAAGATATATGCAAAAACTTTGCTAAAATAGCAAGAGAATATTTGTATTGTTGTTTTGCTAGCCTGAATAGTAAAACATCTGCACAAAAGTAAATATAAACTATCGTTGACGTAGAGGTTATACTGACTTTAGCCAAACCACGTTAAAAAACCCTATTTGCTTTTGTTGTTCTTCCTCTCCATCTCTTCATCTCACATTCATCCAACCAAATTGTAGTTTAAGGGTTTTAAGAACTATTCCGGTTGATTGATATTTGGGCTTACCAAATTTCACTATCAATATTTTAGCTAGAAGGAGGGCCCCCAACTGCTTTCTTACTCTTTTTGGTTCACTGTTAATTGCAATGACAAGAGGAAGAACCACCAGGAGCTCTGGTGCTGCCACTGGCCAACCTGAAGGTCACATAGAGCAGCAAGGGTTATCACTAGGGGGTTCTCTCTTCCCTGCTGCAAGCACCTCTATTGCCCCTATAATAGGTGCTGTCGCTAGTACGACATGACCAACCCGTCACCAGCTGATGTGATCCTCTAATTAACTTGTGATTAGCAAACCAATCAAGAAGTATTTTCCCAAGACAATCAAGAAACCATAGAATTAGGTTCCTTTATCCTCAATCCAACACATAAAAAGCAAGCAAAGGAAAAAAATTATAGACACCACAAATCTGCCCAAGGATTTGATAAGTCTAGCAAGTTCAATAAGGAACTCAAAGGTAGGAAATACCTCACTTG
>JANHAO010011838.1:0-16746 GCA_026873985.1 Saraca asoca | reverse complement strand
CAATCCTATTTATAGAAGAAGGAGAGATAACATGCATTAAATGCTAGCTATAGTTACATTACATCAAATAAATAAGGGAGGCAGTGACAAGACTGTAAATCGGCTGCTGCAGGAGGTGGTCTATAAGGTAGGCCCTCTAAGCTGGTCGTAAATATACTTTTGTCAGCATCAGTGGTCGTTGCTCATTGGAGTCGCTCGTTCATTGCCAGCGCGACTCAGTGTTTGCACCGGGTGTGGTGAGCGAGAGAGCTAGACGTCGCTTGGTCAGGTTTGAGCAGAGAGGTCGATCATTCGTTGAGTCAAACTTCGTGGAGATTGGCTCGGTTGGTCGCTGTGAGTCACTAAGCCACTTTCTAGTGGGCCTTTCGTTGATGGGATGCGTATCAAACGATTATGAGTTCTACGACCGTTTTCTACATATAACATACCATAATATCTTAAAATTTGTAATTTGGCAAATAATATATAACCTAATAAATAATAGAAACTAGTGATTTGAACTCACCATAATTAAATGAGTCACTTTATAAGCCTACAATGTTGCTTGAAAATCAATTTAGTGTAAGTTTTAAAAATGCAAACAACAAGGCTATCAACTTGAAAGAGATGAAAACACTTTAGTACAACTAGTTCAAGTAATCCCACATGTAGTATTTTAGATGAAATACAGAAAAAAAAAAAACTATGACATCTAAACATAATCCCATAGGTAGTTCAATAATGACTTCAACAAAGGAAAATTAATAAGCATTAGCACTCACTGTCTCAAAATTACAAAATCATTGTTATCTAATAAATACATATATAAATTTACCAATATGGATTCAATTCAATGCAATGATAGCTAAACCTAATCTTTAACAAAACCTAACATTATGAATCTTAATCAAAATTTAAACTAAGCCTTAAACATTACAAATCCCTAACTAAACCCTAAATTTACAAATTCTAATTCCAAATGACATCAAAATTAGTTTTAGGGTATGAAACTTACCTTGTTTGGTTGCAAGCGGTGATAACAATCTTTGACAATGGTAGCATGATGGTGCAGTGGCAAAAAAATTGATTGAAACTTCAGATAAAGGGTTTTACAGAGTTAGAGAATGAGGAAAGCAAGTTAGAGAAAAATATAGAAGTGAGGTGTTTGTCTCATGAACAAGGTATATTTTTAGGTTAGTGATGGAATATTCTATTGCTAAACCCAATAAATGAAATGATATGTTCCATATTAACAATAGACTCAGCAATAGATCTACACAATTTCATCAATAAAATCTGTCACTAAATAGGTAAAAATAATTTTTTTAAAATGGTGAAAATTTTTAAAAATTCATTTCATTGTCCATCATTAAATCTATCAATATTTTAAATTTAAAAAGTCTCACTTCCAAGTTCCATTGGTAAATTTGGCAAAAAATTTGTTAAATTTATCAATGAAAGTGCTTTTACCTATCCCTAATTTCACTACTAAACAATAATTGTTTTTCTAAAAAATTGCGCTAATTAATGTGTGGTTTTTCTTAACAGAATATCCAATGATAATTCATTGCTAAATAGTTAAATTCTTGTAATGTAAGTATCTTGTAATTTCAAATTAAATAAAATTTGATGTGCTTGATGTGTGTCATTAGAAAACATAAAAATTGAATTAAAACCTATACTCAAATGGTAGAAAATATAAGTAATTACACTAATTACAAATGATTCAACGTAATATATACAATACAATCACAAGGGGACATGAATTTTTATGAGTAAAAGTTCTTTAATTATTTGATTTTCTTACCAATTTTATAACATTAGTGATAAATGAATGCTTGATTCATTAAACAATCATTATTAAAAAGGTTAAAAAGAAATACAAACCTATCAATAATGCATGACAATTCAATTTCATCTTAAATACACTGGCAATGTATTTAAAATTTTGACTTAAAGTTTGTTAGTTGCCTTAAAAATTTTGAATTTTTTTCTTTAATTTTAAACCCAATAAAGAAAAATACAAAAGAAAACATACAATAACATTGAGGTATAATAAAATCATAGAATTGACTTTTTTTAACCAAAATAATCTTAAATAAATATACAAAATATATTGGATGAGTTGCATGGATCTTGTGCATATCTAAAATTGATTTAAAGCATGGTTATCATAAAATTAGAATGAGGTTAGGAGACAGATGGAAAATCACTTTCAAAATTAAGCATGGTTTGTGTGAATGGTTGGTCATGCCTTTTGGCTTGACAAATGCTCTTAGTACATTTATAAGGTTGATGAACCATGTTTTCATTGAGAAATTTATGATCATCTATTTTGATGATATACTTGTGTATAACAAAAATGAACATGAATATGTTGAGATTTGAGATGTATGTTGCAATATTTGAAACATGAACAACTGTATGCCATTCTTGGTAAGTGTACTTTTTGCTTGGAGAAAATTAATTTTTTAGTTTATGTGGTGAGTGGCAATGGTATTGAGATGGATGAGGAAAAAGTGAAAGCCATTAGAAATTGGCCAACCCCAAAACCATGAGTGAGGTGAGAAGTTTTCATAGGATAGCTAGTTTCTATAGGTAGTATGTGAGGGATTTTAGCACCATAGCCACACCCTTAATCGAGCTTGTAAAGAAAAATGTGAGATTTAAGTGGGAGAGTGAGCAAGAAAAAGCTTTTGGTTTGCTTAAAGAGAAATTAACTTCTACCTCTTTACTTACTCTCTTAATTTTTCTAAACCTTTTGACATTGAATGTAATGCTTTAGGACTTAATATTGGAGTTGTTTTGATGCAAGAAAGACATCTCATTGCATTCTTTAGTGAAAAGCTTGATAAGGTAGCCTTCAACTAACTTATATATGACAAGGAACTCTATGCTTTGGTTCGGGCTTTGGAAACATGGCAGCAGTACTTATAGCCAAGGGAGTTTGTCATCCATACTGATCATGAGTCCTTGAAGCATTTGAAAGGGTAAGGGAAGTTGAACCACCAACATGCAAAGTGGATGGAATTCATTGAGATATTTCCTTACACCATCCAGTACAAGCAAGGTAAAGAGAATGTCGTAGCTAATGCCTTTTCTCCCAAGTATATCCTTATCTCAATTATGCATGCTAAATTGTTAGGTTTTGAATACATTAAAAAATTGTATATGAATGACCATGATTTTGCTAGTGTGTTCAATGTTTATGAGAAAGTAGCTTTTGGTAAGTACTTATAGTTATATAGTTTTCTCTTTAAAGACAATAAATTATGTGTGTCCAAGGGTTCATTGAAGGATTTGCTTGTTAGGGAAGTTTTTGTGGGGATTAATGGGACAATTTGGCATTGCTAAAACATTGGCTATTTTTGCAAGAGAACTTCTTTTAGTTGGGCATGAAACATGGTGTAGAAAAGCTTTGTGGAAATTGTATAACTTGTAAAGAAGTTGAATCTAAAATCATGCCTCATGGTCTTTATACCTCACTCCCTAATCCTAGTGAACCTTGGATAGACATTTCCATGGATTTTGTGCTCAATTTGCCTAGATCAAACGAGAACAACGACTTTATTTTTGTTGTGATTAATAGATGCTTTAAAATGGCTCATTTTATTTCATGTAATAAAACTGATGGTGCTACACATGTTGTTGATTTATTCTTTAAAGCGGTTATGAGATAGCATTGAGTGGCTAGGAGCATTGTATCAAATAAAGATATTAAGTTTTTGAACTACTTTTGGAAGGTTCTTTGGGGGAAATTTGAAACTAAATTATTAATTTCTACCACTTGTCACCTTCAAACTGATGGACAAAATAAGATAGTGAATAGAACTTTATCTATGTTGTTGAGATATATCATCCAAAAGAACTTAAAGAATTGGAAGTGATATTTGCCTTATGTGGAATTTGCATACAATGGAAGTGTACATTCGGCCACTTAATTTTCTCTTTATGAAATTGTGTACAATTTTAATTCACTAACCCTTTTGGATTTGTTTCCATTACCAATTGAGGAACATGCTAGCCTAGATGGAAAGAGAAAGGATGAACAAGTGAAGCAACTCCATGAGCAAGTGAGGAAAAGCATTGAGAAAAGAAGGGAACAATATGCAGAATAAGCCAACAAAGGGCGCAAGAAGGTGATTTTTGAGCTAAGTGATTAGGTATGGTTGCATATGAGAAAAGAAAGGTTTCTAGCTCAAAGAAAGATTGAGCTCCACCTAAAAGGCAATGGTCCTTTCTGAGTGGTAGTAAAGATCAATGACAATGCATATAAATTAGATCTTCCTAGTGATTTCAATATTAGTATTACTTTTAATGTTTCAGACCTTTCTCCTTTTGATATAAGTTTTGATTTGAGGTCGAATCCTTTAAAAGAGGGAAGGAGTGATAAGAACATGGGAGACCAAACTAAGGATCACCAAGAGGCTTTGCACCTAGCAAAAGCACCCATGACTAGAGCCAAGGCAAAGAAGATGAGGGAAGTAATTCAAAGGCTTTGTCACACACTTTGGAGCTCACATGAGGAGCATGGCTTTAGAAATTCAAGAGTTATTTGCATTAAAGCCATGTCATCAAATGGAGCCACCTAAGCATCTACAAGGCTAAAACATGGCTGATTGTGTTACCTTAAGTTGGAGCTGTCTTGTACTAATTTAGATGCCATCTATGGCCACTTGGATAAGCTAAAATGAGGTTGATTATTTGTGGCTCATTTAGGCATGATATGGGTTATCTTATTATATCATTTTATGGGTTATTTAGGACCTTTTTAATGGCCTAAACTTATTTGTTTTTTGATTGATTTTGTTTGATATTTTGGTCAGCTTGTTTGGGACATTAATCGAGCACATCTTTAGTTAATGATTGCTATTATGGAAGGCAAGTGTCCCTCATCATTTAGATTTGATTATTTTTGAAATTGAAGTGTTTCCTATTGAGAGAGTGTTTTCCTAGGATTTTTGCTAGAACTTGACACTTTGTTCTTTGTGGCATCAAATTCATCACCTATCACTCTCCTTCTTCTTATTCTAGAGTATGGCATGAATATCCTTCTTTTTCTTTTCAATTTGGTTGCTGAATTTTTGCTAAATTGGAGAAAGGTCTATGGGCATCTTCATGGGAGATCATATTGTTATAACTCGCAAGAAGAATGCCATCAACATATAGAGCCAGGATCACAAAATTGCTCGCACAACTCATCATGTATATGTACTAATCCATAACATTCTCTTTGATCCAAGAGAAGTATTGATCTCATCAAATTTGAGATACCACTGTCTAGACACCTATTTCAAGACATATATGCACTTTTTTAATTTGCAAAGAAGGTGTTCCTTAACTTTATCTTGGAAACCATATAGCTATCTCATATATATTGTCTTTGATAAATCACTATTCAGGAAGGTTGTCTTGGCATCCATCTAATGCAGCTCCAAATCAAAATGAACTACCAATGCCATAACAACTTAGAATGAGTCCTTATTGAAACTGGTGAAAAATTCTCTTTATAATCAATGCCTTCCTTTTGAGTGTATCCTTTGGCAATGAGTCTGGCCTTATAGCTCTTGATTTGACCTTGAGCATCTCGCCTGGTCTTGAGAACCCATTTGTATCTAACTGGTTTATAATCTGTAGGTCATTCAACTAGATCCTACACTTGATTTTTGTACATTAAGGCTAATTTATCCTTCATTACGGTCATGCACTTTGAAGAATTGGGACTAGATACAGCCTATGAAAATGTAGTGGGATCGGAGTCTTCATCAACATTGAACTTATGTTCCTATAGATAATTAAGTAATCATTAGAAATTACTAGCCTATGAATTATGTTAGACCTCCTCAAAGGAACATCAGCAGTCAATTCCACTAGTTCAGCATCTACTACTAGTTGTGCTAGATCAACTTGTGGAATGGCAGAAGATGATTCACCAAATTGTGGTATTAGTGGAATTACAACATTGTCTTCTCTCAACATTGTGACATATGGTATGTAACTCCCACTATCCAACTCATCTTCAAAATAAATAGCTCTATTTAATTCAATCACCCAGGTAGAATGAGTTGGATAGTCAAACTTGTTGCCTCTTAAGCCACTACAATAGCTAATGAAAAACCCAGAATTAATCTTGGAATCAAGTTTCCTTGTGGAAGGAATAAGAGGCTTCACCTCTACTTTATAGCCCCAAACATGAAAGTGCCTCAAACTAAGCCTCTTACGATACAGTATCTCAAACTAAGCCTCTAATTTATCACCCCATAAGAATTCAGGCAATGAAAAATCGATTGGCATGCACCTCACCATGTCCATGAGGGTCTAATTTTTTTTTCTATTATACCATTTTGCTCCATGTTCTTAACATAGTGTAACTAGCTTCAATGCTATATTATTGCAGATACCTAGCAAAAGGACTAGGATTTCTCCTAGTCTTATCATATTTGCCATAGTACTCACCACCTCTATTAGAGTTGACACACTTAATTTTCTTTCCCATTCTGAGCTTAACTATAGCCTTGAAAGACTTAAAAGCAGTCAATGATTTTGATTTTTCTATGAGCAACTACACCCATCCAAACCTAGAGTAGTCACCTATAAAGCTGATGAAATACGACAGCAAAATAAGTCCACTTATATCAATGTGGATCAATTTTATGACATTTTGTTTTCTATATTTTTGTCCATTTCCAGCTCTAGTAGGAAGTTTTCCCTTAATATAATCTACACACATGTCAAAATTTAAGAAGTCTAGATTGTGTAGGACCCCTTCTTTTATCAATCTTTACATCCTATCTCTAGAAATATGTCCTAAGCATCTGTGCCATAACATCAAAGAACTTTCATTAACTACACTTCTTTTCTTTCTGAATTAATGGAATTCAAAAAATTGAGATCCAAACTAATTTGATACAAACCATTAGATAAAGTACCAAAACCAATTACATATGAATCATAAAGCAATTCAAATTTACCATTGCCAAAATGACAAGAATATCCAACAAGGTCTAATGCAATAATTGAAATTAAATTTCTCCTCATTGAAAGAACATAAACAATATGCTTAAGTTCCAATGCATATCTAGTAGATAGACATAAAGAAATGTCTCTTATATGTTCCACTTGCACTCTATCTCCATTTCCCAGGCGAACAATCAACTCTCCATCACTTAGCTTTCTCAGATTTTTTAGCGCCTGTAAAGAATTTGTCACATGAATAGTTGTACCAGTATCCAACCACCAGGTATTTGAAGAAACATTAATTATAATTGATTCAAAGCATACTAGAGCTAGAGGGATACCTTTTTTCTTCCATTCAACCCACTTCTTATACTTGAACCAATCCATTTTCTTGTGCCCATACTTCTTACAGAACCTATAATTCCCTTTGAACTATGCTTTTTTTTGGCTTATAGCAGTGATCTTTGCCTCGACCTTTCCTTTTGTCATAAGCCGGCTTATCGTGTCTATCCTTGTGATCATTTCTCAACTCATGTCTTGAAGATGAACCATGTTGATAGCTTGAGCCTTCCTCTTTTTCATATCTTCCTTTGCCTGGCTGATAATTGAAATCGGCTCATTAATCATCCACTCACCCTTCTAGGTGTAATATAAAGTCTTTAGAACATCAAATTAAGTAGGCAACAACTCCAATGCACACCAGATAAGGAAACTTTCACCCAAGTCAACATTCATGTCTTTCAATTTGTTGAAATAATGCTTTAGCTTCAAAATGTGCTCCCACACTCCACTAATACCATCATACATGGTCTTCTCAAGCAATGATAGGTAATGGCCTTTCTCTATTTTATTAAATACCATGAATTTTTCAACAACAAAATTGAGAAATGCCTTAACATTTCCAATTTTAGGGATACTCTACTTGATGGCTTTATCCATTGTATAGTTCATATTTGTCAAACACACTCGATTCAAATGTGCCCATTTTCATGCTTTGCTTTTTGTTCAACACTTGAGTTTGCATCAATGATAGGCTCCTCCTCTTTAAGTGCCAAATCTAGATTAATAATTATCATATACATCTTAGAGATTTAGCCTAGTCCTAAAAGTTTATCTTATTTAGCGTCTTTATAGATGTTAATTACATAGGTAAAGAAGCTGAGGAAAATACATAAACTTTATTAACACATGTAAATACTTTAATCATGCTTATATTCTCCTCATAAGCTATACAATTAAACCTAGTATCATATTATAAAGCCTAATACTGAAAGGGTATGTAAGACCTTACAACATAGTATAAGAATTAAATACTATATCCCTAAAACCTAACCCTGATAGGGAGTTTAAGATTCCAAGAACATAATATTTAATCCTACACTTATGTTATCACCAACTTATTATATTAATAAGATTATATCGATAAGGTATTTAAATATTATTAATATAACCCTCTCTTAGGTCCAATCAATATTTTAGTCATTTAATTTCTAGAAATTTTGTATAAATGGGCCCATTATAGGTGACCTCACAATTACACAAAATCTCAATGGCATAACACAAGCCAAATGATTCCTATAAAATTATTTGTTATTCACATAAGCATGCCAAAATCATTTTAGAGGAATGGCATTCAAATAGTAATACAAATTTCCATACAGTAGTTAATAATATAGGAATCATATCATAAAATTTCTATGCCAAAATAATTTCATTTAATTATCCAAAAAATTAGCACAAAAATTAATTAAATAATTTTTATTTTCCAAAAATTTTGAAAAAATGTCCAAAATTACTGTCTTGGAGAATGGAGGCCAATGATGGAAAAAACTACTACAAAATTCTATCTACAAGGTGGCACGTGACCTACACGTGCCGAGCATGCACGTAGGCTATGCGCTGATGAAACCAACTTCGTCCCTAACCTCTAGCGGAGTCTGCAACCTGGGCAACAAGACCCGATTTTGACCCTGGTTGTGTGATGAGCATAATTTAGTACATGAGAAAAATGGGTTGATGAAGTCTCAAATGAAGGCAAACTCCAGACAAAAGGAACCCAGCTTGCTATACAGATGAGGACGTTGAGTATGATTCCCGACTCGCATGATCAATGATCCACTTTGCACGAGCTTGTTTCACCAAACGTGAAGCTCGTCCTCACTAATTGAAGGTCAACAATGACCCCGAGCTAGGAAGTTTGGCTTACATGATGAAGCATCCTCACAGACTTAACTTATGAGGCCAATTTGTAAAAGGCAACTCACCGGGGCCCACCCACAGAAAGTAACCTACAGAAGTCAATTTGCAGGTATACAAATTGTCTTGTGCATTTAATGTTTGTTGTAACTTATTTGCAACTTGTAAAATTATATTTGTAACCTCTTAGTTTCTATAAATATGAGAAGGAGGATCCTTGTAAGGGTGGAGAAAGAGATACTAAAACTCTGTAAAATTCTCTCCAAAGCAATACAAATTACCACGTTAAAAATTCCATTTGTTATTACTGCTCTTCCTCTCCACCTTCTTCACCTCTCATTTTATCCTACCGGAAAGTAGTTTGGGGATCAAGAACTGGTTTCTATTGACTAGAATTTGGCATAACTAAATTTCACCATCAACAGGTTGCAAGCTAGTTCAATTTTTAGCCATTTAGCCCTATTTACACCCAATTTTTAATTCCATTCAATCCTAAACAATTAATTGCTACTTACCCACTAAAATTTTTGAAAATTGCCCAAAATTAGCTATTCTTATTCACGATTTTGGGAGCATTCTTGGCTGAAATTTATGGGAAATTCTTGGGCTATTTTTTGCTTAATTTTTGCTTGAAAATCTGTCTAATTTAGGAGAGTGTTATGTAAAATTATACAAGTTGATTGTGAAATAAAAAGAAAAACTTATTCCTCATATCTCTATGGCTTACACAGATAGATTAAAAGAGCAGTAAAATTATACTAATTATTCATATAGCATCATATGATTATTCTGGATCTAATAAAACAAAATTAATAACCATGCTTTCATCAAATACATGGCATTAATGCAGTCATCAAATATACAAAACACCAAAAAATTTGGCAAGATATTTATAATATAAATAAATTTGACAAGGCTATGAAAAATTATATAAGTTCATAGTGTACTTGGCTAGATTTTCAAATAGATCAAATTCATCCATATGTACATGTCAAATTAGCCATGTAACATGATTGAACTAGCTTTGATACCAATTATTCAAATTTGTTTTATATTTTGAAATTCAAATTGTTCAATCATGTTAATATGGCACAAATTGGAGTGCAGAATACAAAAGTTTAGCTGTACCTAAGTTTGATGACGCATCCATGTTCTTTTCCTTGGCAGCAATCAACAATCTGCTCCACAATAACAATCTACTCCTCCAATCAATCAGATGGGATCACTCCTGAAGCAACTCTAGTCCTTTGGGTAACTTCTATTGCCACTAATGAGGAGAAGCAATCTGATAACTAGAGTTGAAGAGTAGGGATCCACCATATAGTATTGAATCGGGTCAAAGAACCTACCCATCATCGAATCCTGACCCAAAAAACCTATTATAGGCCTAAGTAACCAATAAGCCGAGCTCTATGTTACTAATTGAGCTCATTATCTTAAACTACCTTATTTATGGATTGTGTAAGTTCAAATAAGTAATCCTAACATAAAGATCATATTAAATGTATGTATATATCAATTAAAAATGTTTCATGTTTAGTGGCTTGAATTTCAGTAAAATTCAAGAATGAGAAAAGATATATTCAGGAATATGAAAATTCACCATCTCTTTAGTTATATAGTAATTTTGGAAGTTTACCTTGCATCAAGTGTGCACTACCTTCCTTCAAGGATTTTTCAAATCTTGAAAGTAAGAAACTTTTAATTGTACCTTAAATTCGATCACCTTTTTAGTATAAAAATTAAATATACATCCAAATATAAAATATTAGCCAATGAATATGGAAAACATACGAAACTGACAAAATCATTACACTACTACCTTTTTATTCATCAAAATCATTTTTATGCTACTGCTTTTATCATCATTTTGAATATCATGAACTACCCAAAGACGTATCACTTTGGCCTTCAAGTTCCACATACGCTTTGATAAGGATATGTCACGTATGAAATCAAAGCTTCTAGACATTTTTCACTTTCTTTACCGCAAACTAAATCTTCTAACTCCAATTTATTTAGGTTTTAATTTTCAAAATTATATAACAGTGCACCAAAGACAAAATTTGGAACATGAAAGATAAAGATCATTAACTAATGACTTCAAACAGAGAGATTGGATGGTTCACTGAACCCCTAATTTGAATTTATGGTATACGAAATTATACACGATTTAAGTATTATAATCTCTCCAAATCAAATAATGTCAATTTTGATAAATATATAAATTACAATATAATATTATTAGATAAAAAACTTAAACTTTTTTATAATAGTACCTTTAAAAACATATAATATGAGCAATTACAAATTGGAACAATATGTATAAAAACAAATTAGATCATATTAAATTTTTATATAAATTGAAAATTAAATATTATAATAAAAAAATTGGGTACATCTCCTTGCAACAATATAATATTACGATTGAAAACATATTTGATTATGTTTTATATTTAAAATATAATCATAATTCCAAAATAGGAAATTTAGTAATAAACTTTTATTTTACATTGAAAAAGTGTTAAAAAAATTCAAACATTTATTAACTTTTAATATAAATTGTAATAATATAATATTACATTTGAAAACATATTTGATTATAAGATGAGAAAATCAACCATTATAAAAAAATATGAAATATATCTTAATAATTTTCTCATAATATAAATTGCAACAATATAATATTATTTTTTAGAATCTTAATTTTTTTATAATATAATATAAATTGCAACAATTTTGGCTAAGATACAAATTATAATATTATAATATATAAAATTCTTAAAATTTTTATAATATTACATTTAAAAAAGCATATAATATGAGCAAGTCAATAATTATAAATTCTAAAAATATAATATTATGTTTAAGCACGTATTTAATAGTATGAACTCTTTATATAAATTGTAAATTAATGATTATAATTAAAAAATATGAAGTATATCTCATTGTAAAAATATAATATTAGGTTTGAAACATATTTAATCATATTTTATATTTTAAATATAATCATAATTTTAACATATGTAATTTAATAATATAATTTAATTTTACATTTAAAAATGCTAAAATATAAAACATATGTCAACCTTTTATATAAATTACAACAATATAATAGTACATCTAAAAACATACTTGATTGTAGTATCAATAAATCAATGATTTTTAATCAAAAAAATTTGGGATATATCTAATTAATTTATTCATAATATAATTACAACAATATAATATTACTTTAAAGAATCTAAAATTTTTTTAGATGTAAAATTAAATCTTATTACTAAATTTCCTATTTTAGTATTATGATTACATTTTAAATATAAAATACGATCAAATAATATACGGTTTAAAGTATTATAATCTCTCCACAAATTAGAATGGAGTCTTCTCAAATCAAATAATGTTAATTTTTTAAGGTATAAATTGTTTAAATATCATATTATTAAATAAAAATCTTAAATTTTTATACTATTAAGTTTAAAAAATATAATATGAGTAAATTAATTATTATAAATTGCAACATTATAATATTATATTTAAAATATATTAGATGATATTAACTTTTTATATAAATTGAAATTAATTGTTGGTGAACAAGTTAGTAAAGTGATAAGCCTATAATTTGATACATAATAAGTCTATGTAGGATAAATGATAAGTCTAGATAGGTCAATAAATTATAGATTTATCAAGACTCTATTTCATGTACGTATCTTCAATATAAATACATATGTCTGGCTCATTGTTGAGCACGGCTTCATAATATCTTCTTTCTCTCCCTTTTAACATGGTATTAGAGCTTTCTAAACCCTAGATATTTTCTTGCTTTCCAACCTAACCAAACAAAACTCATCCTTTCTTTTCCTTCTTCTCCTTCCTTCTTCTTTTAATGTCGTAAGTCACCATGGTTTCTATCTAGCGGTAATTTTCAGATTACATGTTTGGTGGTAAGTATCCAACATCTGGATACAGTATCTGTGGTGGCTAGTAGTTGTCAATTTTGGTGAAAAATCAAATCTATCTAAAAGCACGTGCATAGAAGTTCAGATCTATTTGGAGGGTCTTAAAGTGCATGACATAAAGAAAAATAGATCTGGGTTAACAAGGCAATAGATTGGTGAATGGTGGACCTCCCTGGGCAGTCTCATTTTTGAATGGTGAATGAAGACCATATGTAGAAAACTTTAGCAACTCATGGCGGCACATGAGGAACTTTTTGGTGACACGGTTCCTTCTGCAACTTCTCTGATAGCTAGCACACCTCCCTATGTGACTAGATCTTCAGTTTGGAAAGTTCTGCTATAATTTTTCTATTTTTTTTTACAATTTTGGTGTTTTTTTCTGATTTTTTGGCTGAATACTAAAAACAAAAACTCAACCTCTGGGGATGAAGAAAAATCAAAATGCAAAACCCTCTTTTCAGATATGATCCCAACATCAACTAGAATTACTAATCAAGAGTTGGATGCAGAAGGCCGACAATATCTTGTTTAGAGAAGAGTTGTTGAATACTTCTTTGAGGGAATTGAAAAGGTAGATCACCTTACTTTGGATCCTCCTAAAGACAGCACCAAGGTTAAATGGATGGTGGAAGAGCAAATTTTGTTTGGCCTCTTGTGTAATGTCTTGGCAACTGAAGTTGAGGGTAATATTGTTCATTATAAAATAGTCAAGGTTTTATGGACTTTCCTCAAGAGGTTATACTCAGGAAAAGATAACCTGCATTAGATATACAACTTATACGTATCATTATTTTAGCTCGATAGAAAAGGTAAAAATATTTCACAATATATTCTTATATTAATTGTCTTTTTGAATAGTGGAATGCTCTTATTCCTATCACTACAGATATTGAGCCGATGCAGACTCAACGAAAACAATTGGGAGCTCTATGTTGTCTAATGGCTCTACCCCCTGAACTTAACATTACCCATCAACAAATCCTGACTAGTTCTAAACCACCCATATAGGTAAATGCATTTTATTGTGTTCTTTGAAATGTCAAAGCTATACCTTCTCAATCTATAACTTCTAGTGAGTCATCTCCTTGATTAGATCTGGTACTAGAGGGGGTCATGGTAGTAGCAGAGGAGGAAGAGGAATAGGGCATGATTCTAATAATGCCTACATCTGTCATTATTGCAAAGAACTTGGTCATGTCAAGAGAAATTATCCTAAGTTAAAAAATACACCATCTCGATTTGCATATACTATAACTAGTACTCCTGCACTTGAGTCTGAGTCTACTTATGAAATAATCATATCTGAAGACAAGTATGCTCGATATCTTCAATTCCAAGCCTCTCAATAATCATCACCCATCCAATCTATTGCCACTATGGTTCAGATAGGTAATCCTACTGTGTGTCTCTCCAGTTTCAATACTAGATAAGTTATTGATTCAAGTGCTACTGATCATATGATAGGTAATACAGGTATCTTGTCTTCTTTTTGCAATTCCTCTACCTCTCATGTTACTTTAGCTGATGGGTCTACTGCTTTTATTGTTGGAAGTGATACAGTTAACGTCACACCTAATATTTCTTTATCTAGTGTTTTATGTCTTCCCAAGTTTCTATTCAATTTACTTTTTGTCAGCCAATTAACATGTACTTATAATTGCAATGTTTTCTTTTTTTTTCTTTCTAATTATTGTGTTTTTCAGAATCTTTTGACAAAGAAGATTTTTGGTAGTTGATATGAATTTGGTGGGTTATACATGCTTGATGAAAAAAATTCCTCAGCCAATTGTTGCATTTGTTACCCTCACTCTACATCAGTTACATTGTTGCTTAGGTCATCCTTGTTTAGCATCTTTAAAGAAATTGTTTCCTTGTTTAAGTTCTGTTTCTACTTTAAATTGTGAGTCATGCCTGTTTGCTAAACAGCATCATCAATCTTATATTCCTCGAGTCAACAAACGGGTTGGATCTCCTTTTGAGTTAGTACATTCAGATATTTGGGGTCGTTGTCTTATTATTTCTGAAGTTAGTTATTGTTATTTTGTTACTTTTATAAACGATTATTCGAGAGTTACTTGGATTTATTTGATGAAAAATTGATTAGAATTGTTAGATATTTTTTGTGCCTTTCATGCCGAAATTAAAAATCAATTCTAAACACTTATAAGCAACTTTTGAAGTAATAATGCTAAAGAATACTTTTAGTAAAATTTTCTTCTTATTTGTCACAACACAGTATAATTCATTAGTCATCTTATGCAATTACTCCACAATAAAATGGAGTAGCTAAAAGAAAAAATCGTCACCTATTGGAGGTAGCTCATGCTCTCTTATTTCAAATGAAAGTGCCTAAGGTGTTCTAAGTAGATGTGATTACTACAGTCTATTTTTTTGATCAATCGCATGCCATTTTCAATTTTTGATGGGCAGGTACTTTATTTTCTTTTGTTTCCTTCTCAAACATTGTTTCCTCTCACTCCACATATTTTTGGCTGCATATTTTGTTCAGGATCATGATCCTTAAATTTCTAAGTTAGATCCTAGATCTTTGAAATGTGCCTTTCTTGGATATTCTCAAACTCAAAAGGGGTATCAATGTTATTCCCCTGAATTAGGTTTTTATGTTATTTCTTTTGATGTTAATTTCTTTGAGTCCACTTTATTTTTTGGATATTTTGAGTCTTCTTGCTCGGTGTCAGATTCTGAATTTGTTGATGAACATTTCCTTATACATTCTACTCCTTAGGATTTCTAGGTCTTTTCCACTAAAACTTGGACTTCTCCTCTCATTAAATATGTTTACTCCGATAAAGTGTAGGTACTAGATGCAGTTCATCCTTTTACCATTACTGAGACATCAAGTAGAGTGCCTGTTATAGACATCCCATCAGCTTTGTCTCCCTTGCCAGCTTCTTCGTCATAAGATCCTTTTCCTGCATCCTATGATCTTGACTTGCCTATTGCCCAATGAAAAAGCATTCGTAATTGTACTAAAAAAGGTACCCATAATCACCCTTATTTGATTTCTACCTTTGTGTCTTATTCATCTTTACCTATCTTGTTACAATGCTTTATTGGCTTTACTACATGGATTCTATTACTGTTCCTAAGTCAGTTTCAGAGGCACTTTTTTATAATGGGTGGTGTACTACTATGAAGGAAAAATGATGGCTCTTAAGGCCAATTAGACTTGGGATGTTGTGCCTTTACCACATGGTACGTGATAATCAGTTGTCATAGCCAATCAAATTAGAAATTTATAAAATCAGATTGCACTACTCTACTTGTAGCATAGAGCAACACCGGGTCGAACCCAAAGATCATTTATGGATATTATCAACCAGATTAGGAGATGTATATTAGGGGGGTTGGCAGAATCAAAACTAACAAAACAGAAACTAAAACTACAAATAACAAGCAACTAGCCAGGGGAATCAACTTAAGATCAATGCTTCCTAGATCAATAAATATTCAGTCAATTGTTGATAATCATAACAAGAATCCCTGAAATGATTAATGAGTCTTATGCAAAACTTAGCTACAAGCAATCCATCAAGATCTCAATGCATTACTTAGTTTTCCTATCCTCTTCTAAGGTGATTATCAAAATCCCAATAACCATATCAATATCTAAATCAAATGGATCCATTTA
>JANHAO010011837.1:0-16722 GCA_026873985.1 Saraca asoca | reverse complement strand
CCCATTCCTCGAATCCCTCCTCGAATGGGGATTTCCCGCCGGATCCCCGTCCAACCGGGGTTGATTGCCATCCCTACTCCAGATCCTTTCTCGCATTATTTATCTTTTACTAATATATTGAATGAAGTTGCTCTCCCTTTTTTTTTTAATGTCATTCTAATGGGATAGATATATGAAATCTGGATAATAGTTGAAATCTTAGGATTTCAACCCAAATTTTATTTTTATAAAATAAGATAATTTCTTATTGATATTTTTATCTTATTTAAATTTAAATTATATAAAAAATTAATTAAATTAGATATATTTTATTATTTAATATTACGAACTAGATTTATATTGTGATAAAGATTTTGAATTATAAATACCTATATTATAAATGGTTTGTTTGGAGTAAGAGAATTTATTTTTATAGTCCCTTAGGATTATTTAAAATGTCACAATTAATTCTTACTCCTTTAGTAATTATTAAGAATAAAAAACATATATATTGTAATATATTTATAGGTTTAAGTTTTGATTTAGGTTCTACTTATATTTAACATCAACATAGATTCATTTTGGAGTTTTACATAAAGCCCATATTTTATTTAAGCAATAACTCTATGTATATTTCTAGTGACTTTGTTGAAAAAATTCTTTGGGGGGAAGATGAAGTAAATTTAGTAAAATTATTTACTAATGTACTTGTAGAGTGTTAATGCTTCATTGAAGATAAAATTTTAAAGACAATCCCTATGAAAATGACTCAAATTTGATAGAATTATTTGATTTTGATATGGAATTAATTAGTTTGGATAATAGAATTTGTATTAAGGTGGAAATTGTTGAGATTTTGACTCAAATCCTACTTACATCTTCATCTTAATATTCAAATTTGAATTTTAATTAAATAAGAACCCCAATAAATTAAATTTATCTTATTATTTAATATTACGTTTAAGTTGAATTTAGAGAATTTGATAAAAATTTTAATTTATATTATACAATGTTTGTCTAAGGCCGAGAGAAAATTTGTTTTTGAAACCCCCCATGCATCTACTTAAAATTTTACAATTAATTTACTTTCAATGATTATTGAAAGTAAAGAATATATATTATAAAATATTCAAGAATAAAAAATATACACTAGAAAATATTTTTGAATGTATTTAGAATGTAAGTTTAAAGATTATTATATCTTTTATTTTTTTTCTCTTATTTTCATAATAGATTTATTTTTCATCTTCACCCATAAAATAAGTTAAAAATTAAATTACATTAAATATATATATTCTTATTATTTCTTACTTTTTTAATTTTGAAGTATATCGAAAATTCCAAGACATTATCAATAGCAATGGTAGCAAGTGATAAATACAAAAACATTCCTTCGTAATCTAAACTAGAAAGTAAAAACAAAATATGCTTAAGTCAAATAAAAAAAACAAGCCAAAATAGTTCACATTTCATCGGTGCCAAAATAACAAATCAAATCACAAATTCATGAATTCACCTCAAAACAACAACTGATATCACAACACGAGAGAAAAATCTTCACACTAAAACAACAAATACAAACAAAATCAATTCTAGACTTAAATACATCTGAACTATGCAACCAACCCCAAGAAACAACACTACCAAAATTTACATTCTACTTCTTCCAAATACATTCAAAGCCATCAACACTTTGAACAAATTGTAGCCTTTCAAGCATCGCCCAGCGCGTTCTTGATGTCATCCTGTCAAAAAATCAGAATGTGAAATGAATCAATAACTCAACATTTCAAGAACAAGCACATATCAGCATGTCTGCATACCAAGCCTGTGTATATCATACACAAAACATAGTACCTCTATGGCCAGTGGTGTGGTGGTTGGGCTATAGCGCTTGATGACCTGGCCATCCTTGTCAACTAAAAACTTGGTGAAATTCCATTTTATCCTAGAACCCAGAAATCCACCTTTCTGTGATTTCAAGAATTTGTAGACAGGTGCTGTATCAGGTCCATTGACACGTACCTACATGTTAAAAAAAGTTGAATTTATGTTGTTAACAACCCAACTGTAGATAGATAGGATGATATTGGATGGTAGAGTTATGTTTAGTCATATAGCATAGAATGCATCCCCCAACAAGAAAGAACTTCTAAGATGTCATTGACTGATCTAGAGCACTTCGTCTTAAATCTTAATGCTCATAAAATCCATATCCAACCATATCTCAAGTAATCCCCAAGGTATATGCTGATGAAACTATAGTTTTTACCCTTTTATAAGCTATAACGCAAGTCTGAACTCCATTTGGCACTATATGGCCAAATTCTATCCTACATATTATTTCAAACATAAAATGCTCAAAAAGATGAACATTCAACTTTCCAATTCAGAATAAAATAACCATGTCAGTACAATAAGCATGCAGCAAAGAAGGGGGGATTCCTGAACCAACTTCAACCACATCACCAAATCCATCAGAAATTATTGATAAACACAAGCACAATAAATTTCAACATTGCACCGGAACTAATGTTCAGGTCACTTCAGTTGAAAGCTTAAGATAGAGTTGGAATGGTGCACCAACTCTTCAAGTTGTCATTTAGAAAGCTGTCTCTTGCTGATAGAGGTTCTATTATTATAGCTTTCAAGTTGAAAATGGAATCTTGTCCAGTTACTTATTTGTAAACTTCCAGAATCCTTTGGAAAGGATAAAATCATGCTCAGGCAGATGTAGTAAAACTCAAGTAAAATGCAACCAAGGGAGACAAATCCATTCATATCTCTACTTAGGTCAATACAACTCTTATCTATGTCTTTATTCATCACTTCTCTTAAAAGAGGAAATTTTATCCGTATCCTTATTCATCAAGTCATAACAAGAGCAAAACTGAAATGAATATATGCTTCTTCTAGCTAATGAGAAAAGGTTACATTTCCTCGGATGGCAAGGAGGAGAAAGGAGGCCCTTATAATCCAAAACCAAATTTGATAGATAAAAAATATCTTAATTATAGTTTAAGCAATCTTAACTCTTCCGCCTTCTGAAGTTTGAACAGAGTTATAAGGCATTTTACTTGTACACTCTTCTTTCTTGAATGTTTCAAACAAAGGTTATACTCATAAAGTATGACAATTGGGCATCCAAAATATTACTAATGAATCAAAAAAAAAAAAAAAAAAAGGTTAAAACAGCTTGATCAAGTTGAAGTTTATGATAAGGTACAACAGGAAAATCTAAGCCAAGAAATCACTATTGTCTTTCTCTCATTTCGGTTAACTGTATACTCATTCTATATATAGCTCTTATTTCCACTAAAACTCAGAAATGTAAGCAGCATAAATTCTGCAGAAACGGGAAATAGTTCATTCTATCACTAAAATGTCCAGATGCCTACACAAAACGACAACCAGATACCTTTCCGAAAATGGGATATTCAGCCTTGTATCTTGTACAGGCAAATTCTTGCGCCTCTAGGCTTGTCCCGGGCTCTTGATTCAGAAATTGGTTGCATGGAAATGCCAATATCTCAAGACCTGAGAGTGACACAAGAAAACATTCTCACTTAGCATTGATTCTTTCTCAATAATTTTTGTTCAGGAAAAAATTTGATACCAAGTTAGCAACAAAGGCGAAAGAATTAGAATCAAGCACCCAAACATAAAAACCAGAAACAACAAAGGCAGCATAAGATTTGCAGCAGAAGTATCAAGTTTATCATGATTTATAATTATCCATAGAAGACACCACAAACACAGAAAACTCACCTCTATCCTTGTACCTGCCGTAGAGCTCACTTAACTGGGTATAATTCGAATCGGTAAATCCACTGTTTCAGTCGAGTATGAATTCAGTACGCGAACCCAGACCAGAAAAGATTGCATTTTTAAGCAGAAATCAATTAAAATAATAAGACCGATGAAGGAAGCAAAATTAGGAAAAGCAAAATAACCATTTGGAAGCAACGTTGACTACAAGAAGAACTTTTCCCTTGTACAGGCTAAGGTCCACCTCTTTTCCTCTGGCATCCTGTCACACACAATAAATCTATCAGATATTTTTCTCATACGTTCCCAGGAAATAAGATCCTTTTTGGGTTTAAGGCCAAGCAAAGTAAGTACCTTGACGGTGAATTCATGGACGGATTTTTCAGGCACTGATTGAGAAGCACCCATGTCTCTGTTCCAATGCAAGAAGGACTGCTGACCTCCAGGGCTGATATTTTAGCTCCGCTAGCTTCGTCTGGACCTATGCGAGTGTTCAACATTTTTATACTATTCTGAATCTAGATTTTTCTTTCCAACGAAAGACAAATTCTGATTTCATAAAAAAAGTTAACCAAAAAAAAAAAAAAAACTAAAGGTAGAAAATAGCCTGTCTATCTGTTACATGTTATGATAACCAATATTTTCATTAATCTAATCTATTTTGGTGTGTGAGGAATTTGATGACCAATTTTTTATTGTTATTCATGGACAAGTCAAGGTTGTCGTGCTTCATATTCTTAGTATTATTTTACTGATCATCGTACACTCTGGAATCATAACATGGCTTCCATGACCTTTTCATGATGAGTTAGTAACAATAATATTTGTCTAAAAAAAATGCTTGCTTGTAATATTGTACTTGTTTCCATCAGAAACATGTAACTATGTAAGTAATACAGGGTACCAATTTTACAATATTAAGTTGGGAATGATTCTTCTAGCGGGTCATATGCTTTATGTTACCATCATTGGTAAAAAAATTACTAAATTCAGATGGTCCCCTTGTATACATATCATTTTTAGGTGAAACAGGAATAATTCATTTGCTTTTCTAACTTCAAATCATTAAACCAACATTGTGATGAGGACCTAATTAGCCTTCCAGACCAGCTTTCTTAGAGAGGCTTAATAATGTGAATCACAATTAAACTTCTGTTTAGTAACATAGAAAAGTAAAGAATATATTACTTCAACAATTACTTGCAAAAATCAAATAAGTTATTGTATGCAAAAAGTATAAGATGTGTATTTATTTTATTTAATAAGTTAAGGTCAACTATCAATTTTTATAATTTTTAATATTTTAAAAGATTATATTTATAATATGTATAAATTATATAAATTGATAAATAAATAATTAAATTAATGATAATTTTTTTTCTCAAATTTGAATTATATAAAAAGTTTTCCAAAATTTGAAGTGGCTGATTTTTTATGGGGCAATGAGAATTGTCTCAAAGGATGGTTGTAGGCAATAAGTGGTCTTGCACGATTGCACGGAAGACAAGCAGTCTGGCTTGAGAGTCATACATCCTTGATGGTTCTTTACAACTAACTACAATTGAATTCGCCAACGACCTTCGTAAATGTAGACAACCCACCGAGTCAATGAAATTGGCCCACGCGTTTTCTAGCAGCAAATCAGGAAAACGGAAAATGGTGGCATCACTAAGCTTTTTAAGTGCAGGTTGCCTCTCCTTCCTCTTTTACATATATATATATATATATATATATATATATATAAGGAGAAGTAGATATATAGAATAAATATAAAAGTGTGATCTTAAGTACATGCCATGTATCATGTATTAATTGTGCTATATTCATGAAATTTATATTCTTTTGTTTAATTGTTTTAAAATTTAAAAATAAATCATCCCAACGAAGAAAACACAATCTTTTGTTGGTATAAATTTTCTTGCAATACAATTGATTCAGGTCTATAATACATTATATATAATTTTTTGTTAGTATAAATTTTTTGCAATATAACTAATTCATATCTTTTATACATTACATATATGGACATATTAAACTCATCTCTCATGATATTTAATGTTACACACTTTTCCTTTTTCAGAAATATATATTTAGACAGCCATGAATATATATTTAAAATAGAAAAAAAAACATAAATGTATAAGAAAAAATGAGTATATATTTTTAAAAATAAAAAAATATAAATATAATTACATTAAATTTTAAGAGTTTATTTATTTATTTGTTCATCACATCAAAGCCACTGGTCAATCACCAAATCAGAGGTAACGTTCAAAAAGTATGCTCACATACATTTGCGAGCATTTTAGAGTTGCCTGTGGTTCATCGCATATAAAGAAAACAAATTTCTACAAAATGGCCCAGAAAATTTATATATTATGTTACTCCAATTTCTATATAAGGGCTTCCATAATATAAATTATATATTCGGGACGATAGAAAATTTGATTCACAACAACCTAAATAAGTTACATCTCTCAACCAACTCTACAATGACTCCTCTTGCTCTGCATTCTGCATAAGAGGCTAAAATTACATATATACAATTCTAGCATATAATTACGATTTCCTGTGCAGACTCTGCTGAACTACTTTTTAAACATTCTTGCATGTACAGAAAGACGGACCAAAAACCACCTCTCCTGAACATAACCAGAGAGCTCAGGCCAAAAAGTGAGAACCATACCTGACATGCAAAAAGCAAAACACAAGTAACAACTCATAAGAGACAAATTTTGAATGATAACTGAAGAGACGAGCAAAGAGACACAGAAGCATACCAGCCTTGCTTTCAAGTTATGCTCACTTTGGCCCCCAAAAGCTTGGACCTGAAACAAAAATATCCTATAATCTAATATTTTGAAGTGATATTCCAACATTCAAATGAAAGAGACTGATCATCAAATTAATAAAACTACTTGATTAAAGTTTTGTTCAAAAACTTGTTAGTGAAGGGGAATAGCACCTCTACTTGCCACTGGAATTGCATCTTCAAAGGGTGGTCTGAACGTCATGGAGGTCCTGTGATTCATTGAGCGGGGAGGAAATCTCCACCCATGACCTGGTAATCTACTTGATTCGGATGGATGACAACCATATGGAGCAGGCATACCTCTGTCCTGATACCGAGGACCTGCAGATAGAAACCCAGAGAAGAATAATTAAATATAAATATAGAAGGAAAAACAAAAGCAAACTTTACAAAGCCAAAAGTCCCTAATATCATCACAGGGATCTGCATAATATTTACCTGGACAGGGAGCAGGAATCCTCCATCTCTCTAGGAAGTCATATGGGGGTGGTTTTAATCTGTCGTGATTGTTAAAAAAGTCCTCTCTTTCCCTGTTCTGTGCAAAGTGGTGTCTATTTGGGTATGAAGGGGGTGGAAATTCCCTCCGATGCTTCACATGCTGTTCTCCGTGAACAAATGAAAACTGATCAGAAGGCACATGCTGAGGCGGCCGCAAAGGGTAACCTTTATTATGCATGGTAACCCCATCAGAATGACAGAAATTGTCTAATGGTGGTACAGGGAAAGTGCTGAAGGAGCCAATAGACTCGGCAGATATCTGCATTGGCAAGTCTCTACATTCTGGAACACGATAGTGATGTACCTCACTGATAGGTTGACTACTCCTTGGCACAACCGAGGGCTGAACCATAGAGGGGAGTAAGTTATCTTGCATAGTCTGCAGATATGTCCCCACAGAAGGGGAAAAAAAAAAAAATACCATGAGTTGTCACATCTTGACACTGTGGACTCCTAAGAGTGTAAGATACCCAGCAAAAGTTGTGGAACTTACCTGTTCATGTTTATACAATTTTGAATTGACTCCAGTGGCATATGAATCAGAGGCAGCAGAGAAAGGTTGAAGGGAAGGAGGTGGTGGTGGAGGAGGAGGAGGAGGGGATGAAGGCGGTGGTGGGGAAGAGGGAAGCACATCCCGAGGTAGAGGAGGGCCAAAGGTAAGAGGAAGATTCTTCTCAAGCTGATTTTGTGATACACTTGTGACTTTTACTCGATTACCATTAAAGAACGAATTCATTTCAACATCACAAGAGGGAGCCACATCTTCCATTTCAAGCTCACCCTCAACATCTTCCAAGATATGTCGATGCTTTTCAATTGTGAGCATAGTTTCACATACTTCACGTGTTTCAGAATTATGCTCAGGTGTAACAGCTTCAAAATTTTCTCCATCAGAATCGCTTCCATCACCTTCAACTTTAAGCATTCGAGGCATACAAAAGCCAGGCAGCTGAAAACTTGCATTGCTGGATGATCACATATAATTTAGAACATAAACTCCTACATGTGTGTGAGAGAATGATAGAAAAGAAAATGAAACCAACAGTTACAAACCTTCCGTATTCATCAACCAGCATGCCCTCCATATCTCTCACAGGATCATCTAAAGGCCTTTCTGTTCTTAATGTGCGTCGTGAGAAAGCACCGGAAGAAGCAGGTCCATTATACAAGTCTAGTTCCCTGATATGATGACGAACAATGGATTCTGGTAAGATCCCTCTCTCCAACCACAGCTTTAAAACCTACACAAGAAGAGATGAAAATTTAACAATAAAACTTACCCAAAATAGTGGAGTAAGAATAAAGCATACAGTTTCATGTTACTGAGAGGAACTTCATCAACTTGCCTTAAGGCACTGCCTACGATTTTCTTGTGCATGACTATTTCCAGGAAGGGCAGCAGCAGACAGAAGACGAGGCAGGACTGATTGGATGGCAGACAGATACACACCACCAACATCACCTGGAAATTCAGACGAGTTTTAAACATCAATACACTGCCTATACTCTTGATTAGCTTATCCCACCATCTTCTTGTTTGGATTGCAGCAAAAATTAATTCTCCAACCCAACAGTAAATTTGCCATTAGCTTTTGCTTGGCATATAAAAACCAGAATTAGGTTTGTGCTCTGAAAGGCACAAAGTTTGGTAGAAGTAACTTGGTGTTATTTCTCATTCTCCAAAATTAGTTCTCAATTATTCAGCACCATAAGTGTAATAGAGCTGTCAAGCGGACGGACCGGACCGGACCAGATCAAATCCAGGCGGACTTTAGTCTGCATACACCAGTCCACCCGATGAAAACGGATCAGATTTTGCGTGGTCTAGTCCAATTCACACTTGGACTGAACCGGTCAGCAGGTTGGCCCTGCAAATTTTATTTTTATTTTTTTTAATTTCAAAGTTTTTTGGGAAATTATAAATTAGATTTTGATTTGAAAATTGATTTTTGTTGGGGTTTATTTAAGGGTCTAGTTTGTTTGGGTTGAAAGGCTTTCTTTCTTTTCCTTTTTTTTTTTTCAATAATGGTTTGCGTTGTAAGACAATGGGTTGGCTTAAATTAGACAGGCTAAAGAAAAAAAAAAAAAAGGAGGGGTGGTCCGCATCCCTCGGACTCAATCCGTATGGACGATGATCTGCATAGTGATTAAAATGGACTACTTTCTTCCTGATCTGGTCTGCTCCAGATCTGTTGGTCCACAGGCTTGATCCACAGACCCAGGCCCATTTGACACTGCTAAGTGCACATCTGACCCAAACAAGCACTATGTCTATCTACCAACAGTCCATCAATTCTTTCTTCCTTTTCCATCAGTAAAATTCAAAAAGAATCAAATGAGAGACATGTTACCTTTTAAACCTCGGGAACACTGGGTGATTGAATCAACAAGAAAGAACAAATCAATCCTTCGATGTGGGCTTGATTCAGATTCCAGACTGTGGACAAGAATTTCCACCACCTTGACAGCACCCACCCCAAATAAAAAACACAAATGCATAGTATCAACAAAGTACAAAGTCAGATTTTATAAGTAAAATGCAACAATACATCAAAACAATGAACAATAAATTGATAGGATGTTATAAGCTCCAACCAAAGTTGAGAAAATTTATAATGCTAAATTACTTGGTATACTCCCTCAAACACTAAACAAACATGCTCTTAAGTAAGTATAACTCCCAAATCTTTCAACAATATAATTCAGTAAAATAACCCTACCACAGTGGCTTTTCTTCCAGAGTCTCATTGGTCCAAAAAAACACACTTGAAAAAATATATCCTAAACAAACTAGTTTACCTGGTTAAATAAAGTCATTCTGAAAAAATAAGTCTCTAAAATTTAGCCACAAAAAGGTTTCCAAAAGGGGAGAAAGGAATATATATATGTAACCATGTTACCTTTGCTGCAATACCAAACTTTGCGCAGTCAATAGCTACGCGCGTTGCTCGACCAATACTCTCCTTTGTACGAGTCAATGTTCCAAGCATTGCTTCAAAGTACAAAACAGCAGCATGTCCTGCTTCAGCAGATTTGCCCATGGATCTTGACTGCTGAGTTGCCAGTGACCCTTCTTTCTCTTCATTAATATCAGGATCAGACAAGGTTTTCTTTTGGTGTAAATGTACATCAGGGCTACAACTACCATTATTGTGAAGTACATTGCTGCTGTCTGATGTAGACACATTGCAACCTGATGCATATGGTGGCGATCCCTGTGCAAGGCAATCTCCTCCATGAGTCAAAGATGGACTTGACCGAAGGCCCAAAATTCCCTTCTCACCCAAACAGCCATCAGAAATTGAAACAGAATTCACATCCTCCACTTGCTCTTTACATTTGACCTCTCTCACAACCTCGCACCTATCAAAGAATGGTACAGCAATAGACATCATAAGTTTTTGTTTTTGACATTATTAGAATGCATCACAATTGACTCCAATCAACATAATTTTTCTGTTTCCAAATCAATTATGATGAAAATATATTTGACACTATGGTTGATCACCCTTGGTTATCCGCCCACCCCACCAGTTAAGTTTAGGGTGAATGATGCAATTAACACAAAGGATAATCTAAAATGAGGAAAATGGAAGTATATCAGTCAAATTCTATGACAAAAAATTAAAATAAACCAGAGAAAGGAAAAGCAGGAAGCATTAGTGATTTAGGAATATATGATTGGTTCTTTTTCTTGTTTCTTTATCCCATGATGCCTTGGTAGAAAGCTAAAAACCATAGCGTGGCAAAGCTAAGCTTACTCGTCATTCACTTTGCTGCCATCACCAACTGGTGGCTTTAAGTCCTTGGTATTCTCACACACAGCAACTTCATTCTGAGCCATGTCAGTGATATTTTGAGGTAAAATTATACCACAGTCCTTGATATCAGACATTATCCCAGCTTGTTCTGATGTATTGCAAACTTTCTTTGTATAATTTAAAGTTCTGATATTGTCTTTACCATTTGATGGCAACAATGGATCTGTTGGCTCTTGATTGCTTTCAACTTCGCCCCATTTTCTGTCCAGATTAGGTGACAAACTTCCCTGTAACTGAATTTGGGAATCAGTTCCACCACTTTCTTCTCTGGCACCTGGGAGGGCATCCTTGAAAATCTCATGGTTTTCGAACTTAATCAACCGTTTATCCACTTCTGTAGAAACCATTGGATAAGAACTGGTTGAGAAACAATACACATTGAGTTTGGCAGAATCATTGCTACTACAAGCATCAACCCCTTGTAGTTCTATATCATGCGCTCCTTGATTATTACTGGCTGCACAAGGACATCTCTTGATAGATGATATACAACATCTACCACTAGATGCCACTAAGGCAGATGATGCTTCTCTGCAAGCTTGACCTTCTTCAGCAGCATTAGCTGACATTGCTTCTAAAGCACGATGAAGGCGTTTAGATGGAGGCAATGCAGCCTCACCATCCACAGAGCAGCCAAATATTTGGTCATTCTTAATTTTCAAAATCTGAGACCCATTTTCAGAACAGGGAGCTAAAGCCTTTGAGGAGGAAACATTATCTAAAGCTCCATTCAACACAGACGAATCTCCATCAGCAGGACTGCCATTCTCACAATATGAGGAATGGTTCACCTGCTGCGGTGAGCTCATCCCTTCTTTAGAACTTTTTTCTTCAGTTTCACCAATGCTATTGAGCTCTGCCTCTGTGGATGATAATTTTCTGACCCTGGCTCGTTTCAACAGGGGCAAGTGCTCATCTCCATCTTGCTCAGAGCATCTCTCTTTCAAATCTCCACACATATTCTGCGAACTTTGACTGCCATGGTGAACACTAGCTTCCTCCTGTTTAATGGTTCGCTTGGCAGCATCACTAGTTTCCTGCTTCCTGTTTAGTCTTCTTTTCCTCTTATTTACTACAGCCTTTATTTCAATATCAAGCCCTTTGTTCAACTCAACATCTTCCAGACACTCAATAGTCTCAGAGTGTTCAGGTTTAGAAATAGAATCTACGGTACTGCCCTCATTGGGGCTAAAGGCATCAGAATCAATTGTGAGACTATCAGAACCATTGTCTTCCATGCTGTGATTTGAAGCAAGAGCAGATAAATCAACATCATCACTGTCAGAAAGATGAGGTGATTTCCTAATACGCCTATTTCTTCTCACAGACACATTCTGAACTGCCTTAGCTGATACATTAGCAGTACTCCTTCCACCATCACTACAAGGCATCACAAAGTTTTGGACCTGCGATGAGCTTCTGGACCTTCGAGCTGGTGCATTTCTCTGCATGACATAGCCCTGTGGGTGCAAGCCTATAGATCTTTTTCGTGAAGAGTAGTCAACTGGCAAAGATGATTTTACAGTAGCAGCAGCACCATCACTAGGCTCCTCAAATGATGCCTCTTTATTAGGAGATTCATCTCTCCCAAAGGCATCATCAACTGCACATCTTGGTCCATTTTTGTCACTAACACAATTTGAGGATTTCATTTGTGAATTATGTGTCAACTCTAGTGCTTCTGTCTGATCCTTTGATCCCAACGACTCAACTGGATTTGAAACATTTGCACCAGAAATGTCACCACTGGAGTTGATTTCATCAACATGGGTCTCTTTCTTCAATTTTTCATAACTATCAATTATTTCCTGCACTGCATGTACAAAGTCAGCACCCTTTCCCTGATGTTTGACAATAGATTGTTTCTTCTCTTCAGTAAATGCTTCAACATCAGCAGGATTACAGAAAGCTCTGCATGACAAAATACCATTTCAAAACAAACTAGAAATAAAGAAACCATAAATAGTGCCATGATCTATTATTACTCATATCATCTAACATTTTGATTAAAACATATTATCTAATATTCCACATTGATGAACATAGCAAATCTTAGTCCTGGCATTTGGCTAAATGTTTATTCAAAATGTGCCTGATAATTCAACTATAACCAATGAAGAAATAAAATATTTGCAGTGGGATGCTGCAAATTCCCAAGTCTTGCCGTAGTGGAACTACCTAACTGCTCTTCTTTTCCATGAACAATTAACGAGAGAAAATTCAAGCAAAACAAGAAACCACTAACTTTGTAGGGCTAAATATCCTCACTTTAGACTAGTAGCACAATTCTTATATTGCAACACGATTTGTCAACCAAGGATGAATAGTTCATATTGGTATATGTCCAAAAGTCACAGATGGACATACAGCAACGAAAGTTCATATATTTCCTTCAATATCAACTCAAAAAGAAAGCAGTAAAGTGCCTATCAATAAAGCTTTATATGTATAAGAATGGGATGAACAGAACATGATTAGAACTATAGTTCACCTTGAAACACAGCAGGAATGAACACAAGGGAAAAATAAGACCATATAGAATCAAGTCCCTAACATGATGTGGACATACATGAATGCCAACTTGCTAGTCACTCTCAAACATTTCTCCCCAATGAAATAACTAAAACAATACTACTCTATAAGTGCAATTCACATTATTTTACTTCATACATATTTCTTTACCAAACATATTACTTGCAGCAATGGACCAGTTTCTAGAAGAGAAAGAGAGAGGAAAGCTTACCACATTAAGTATAAACTGTCATGTAGTCCATACCAGTTATCAATTTATGTAAAAAATTAGACAATCATATTAACAAGGAGTATATGAACATGAACTCCAAATGTGGACCAGTAACCAAACAAAATTTAAAGGGAAAAAAAAAAATACCATCCTAATGCAACCATAATGTTGCAGCTACATGATCTAGTAAAACAATTCTCCTTTCTGAAATAATGATTATATGTTTCACAAAAGATTGAAGGTGGATCAAGAAACTAGAATTCCACCAAGAGTAATATTCATTCCTATATCAGTCCCATATCTCAAAAGACATACAAATGTAGATAAAGTTTCCTTTTAAAAGGCCACACACTAAGAATCAGTTGTCTACCATATCACAGTCCCAAGGATGTATGCAACTCTAAGATGACTCTCAAAACAAGAACACAAAACCATGAAGCTTCATTGGAAATGTTATCAACTCCAACTAATGAGAAATTTTACCATCAAGAGGTATTATTAAGTAATGCATGGTGACTGAAACCCTACAGGTTTTACCATAGGAAAAGACAATAAGACAGACAATGCACTTAAATATTCAACAAGCGTGCAATCCACAGGAAAGTCACCTCAGCATTGTCATATGAACATCATATCATCTATATGGCCCCTGCCTGGCTATGTTCATAGAAATAATGGCTGTTAAAGAAAGCAAAATATATTAGTAGCACAACCTAACAATAGAAAGGATAATACCAACCCTTCAAGATATCAGTGAGAAAGCAAATTTTAAACCATACCACTTCGCATGACAATCTTCTACCAAAAAAACAAGATATTTATGATAAATTAAGCTTCAAGTGGCCTTGACTATTAATTTTAAACATGCATATGTGACTTCTAAAGCTATAGAACATACATGGTATTTCCAGAAGAATACAAACAGCTAGAATCAATTAGATTTAGTTTGAAATACTCACATCTGTTGGGTTCCATAGAAGTACACAAGTACTTTCTTTGAATCAGTGGAGTAACCCCACTTCTCTGGCTCACTTACCTATAAACAGCAAAGAACTTCATAAGCCAAATAAAATCCCTAATGGTCTGTTTGGAAGAATGAAAAATGAAGGGGAAAGGGAAGGGAATAGAGGGTTTTATATTTAAAGAAGCACTAAAAATAAAACTCAATTTCCCCTGCAAAACAAACCATAAAGCAACCAAACAGTAAACAAGAAAACAAGATAATTTGCTTCTTCTAAGGGTGAGAAGCTGTACAAGGTAGCTATAAATGAAATTATGAAGCACAGAAACGATACAATACGGGTATTCGGATACAGATATGGTTAGGATACGTAAAAAAATATATGTATAAATTTCACATAGGAACATTATAACATTTGAGAACTAGAAATGCATTTGCCATAAGTGTGCAAAAGAATAGAATTAAGCAATAATAGCATTTATCACTATCAATAAGAAAGCGATAATTTGGTGATATATTGATAGTTTGATGCCTGATTGATTATTAAGTTTAAACAAATTGACTAGCTTTCATTTCTTTACCTCAAGTATCGCAGTTGCTTCCTTTATTAAAAAAATGTGTTTTTAAAAAACCAAGCTCAAAATGGATGCTTCTTGTGCCAAATAAAGCAAATCTAAGCTGTATCTCGCACGAATCTTGAAGAATTGGTTTCATATCATACCCAAAGTTTGAAATCAACGAAAGTAAAAAAATCATGGATTTGATTATTATGGAGAAGTATCCATAAAATATCAAAATCAGCTGCGAAACCAGTACCTTGCCTTTATCACGAATCCATGCTTCATATCTATAAAAACATAAAAATTACACATATATATAGATAGGACAACACACATGTACACAACCCTTTCTTGCATCTCACTTCACTATGTTAATTCCCTCTTGTTCTCCATCTTTTGGGTGGCAGGTCTGTGGAGGGGCAAAAACGGACAGTGATGGGGAAGATGCTAAGTCACAACATGGATGAAGGTACTTTCAGCCTATTGTATCATCCACCACCGTCGTTTCTTCCTGAAGTAAGGAGAGTCCAAGCCCTCAATCCACAGAAAAAAGAAAGAATATTTATAATCATGCTTTCCTAACCTCGGGCCTTTTATAGATTATCATTTCGTTCAACCAAGACGCAACTGAAGTTTATATTAAGGTAAGGCAATTGGGAATCCTCTGCTTTATCTACTATTTAGGATAATTTTCATAGCACAAATAAAAATTTAAAAAAAAAAGGCAAAAAAGTATCAACCTTTAAATTGAGATGCATAACATCAGGCACAATGTACCAAAATACTCGGGTCTAAACAACAGACCAGAACAAAGCAACATGGCATCGCACTAGCAGAAGAGGTAATCAAAACAGCTAATTAACACAAACATCAAAGTTTTACCAGAAATTGGCAAGTGTCACCTACCGTAGCCGGCCAAGCAGGGAAGCCTTTAACTTTGGCAAGCACAAGATCTCCGACCTTCCATTGCCGGCGAGCGGCAGCAGCCGCTGCAGCTTTGCTAGCACCCTTTCTGCGACTGGGCGCCATAAGAAAAAGCCACCGCAGCTATAGTCAAATCAAAGACAGTGACTTGAACTGAATCAAATAGCCAAACTCCCAATATCGCCCAAAAATCCAACGGCTCAGCACAAATTGGAATTGGCTGACGAAATTCGCAGGCATTGAAGCACAAAATATCACAGAGAAGCGAGGAAAAACAAGAGGGGGTTGACAGAGAGTGATTCCGATTAAACCCTAATTTGAGAGAGACAGAAAAAGAGGCGGGGGGAGGAGTTGAGGAAGAGAGTTTTGATTTTGTGGAAGAAGAGGTTTCAGAGAGAGATGAGTTAGTTTGGTCATAGGTGAGGTGGAAGATAGGGTGCGCCGTGCGCAGCAGATTATGGGTTCTTGCTCCGTGAAGTCGGCTAACGTGCACTCTATTCAGAAGCCTAGCTTTGTTCCAACTTCCAAGTCCCACGTGACGAACCGGCAATGAAAAACATGGCAGCTGGAGCAATTATTTTGGATCTGCTAAGCCCATTGGACATCCAAAATAGTTCTAGACTTAATCTGTCATTGATATATTTTGGGCCACTTGG
>JANHAO010011836.1:0-16726 GCA_026873985.1 Saraca asoca | reverse complement strand
AAAGCTTGAAGACCCTGTTCATCAAGTCCATGAAAATGATTGGTAAACAAGCAAAGACTAAAGCACATGCTTGCATAATGAGTCTGTTGCTTGGGATGGTAACTTACCCTTCCATCCTTGCAATCTCTTGGACATGTTTTGCAAAGTATCTTGTAAAATCTCATTTTTATGTTTAGTATGTACCTAAATACTTACCTAGCCGAGGAACACTTCTAACTCCAAAAGATTTTTTTTAAAACATTCTTGATCTCCTAAGAGTATTTTGGATAAAACAAAAAAGCTTATGACTTCTTGTTTATTTTGAGAAAAGGCCACATGAAAAGAAAAAAAAATAAGGTGCAAAATCAAGAAATGCAATGAACATGGATCAAACATGCAACCTTCAAATCTCTGGTCTGGAAGTGTAGTGTACTCATGGACTTGTTTTGCATAGTATATTGTAAAATCTCTTAATCTCCTAGAAGTGTTTTTGCTAAAAATGACATCTACCTTCTTGTTTATTTGTAGGGTAGAAACACTGCCAAAAGTCTAAAAGAAAGACATTTATTTGAAAAGAAAAAAGAAACGGCTAAATGGAAGAAGATAGTGCAAAATGATGAAATGCAGTGAGCGCTGATCAAACACACGACCTTCAAATCTATCAATTCAACACTCTCCCAACAGAGCTCTCCCATATTAATATTTTTCTATTTATATTTATGATAGTGCCATTTAAGCTTAAATTTATAACTGGCATTAAGTTATTGGTAGTTAAAAATGATTGTGAAGAGAAAAGGGTGGACAAAAAGAGACAAAGACATAATGAACTGAGAAGATTCTTTTAGACAAAGACATAATGAACTGAGAAGATTCTTTTAGAAATTGCAAAAGTAAACAAAATCATATTCATATCACTCTTTCGCTATCTTCGTATATAAAACGTGTTAAACAGGTCTTTTTTTTTTTTGGTCATGTGTGATTCATGTTTACTGCTTTTTTTCTATTTAAGAGATTATTGATTTAGAGAAATAAATTAGATGAAAATGAAATATTTATAATAGAGAAAAAAACTATCTAGTAAATCTTAATAGATTTCAAACACAAAACTTATAATTTTCTAAATCTTAAAGATACGAATAGTAATCATCAAATAAAATATAAAAAGACCTTGATTTTTCTATCCATGTCTAGGAAATTATTTTGTAATATAACATATAAGGAGCGTAAGACTCTCTTTTAATTTAACAAACGGGTTTACACTTTTATAGGAGTTATTAGCAAATAAGTAGGGGTATCCAAATAAATTAAAAAAACTTGACTTATTAAGTAATAAGTTATCGTAAACTAAAGGCTTAGATCTCAGGGTGGTAAGTTAATAGCTCACACTTTTGTTGTATGTCATACACTAAGAAAAAGGCTTTTGTACCATTGAATTCCACTTGCAATCAAACTGCTAGTCACAACAACCATTAGTTTAATCTAATATCTCATAGTATAATAGAAATAAGGTCACTCAATAAAATTTTTTATTCAAATTTATTATAGTGGGAACTCAAATAGAAAAAAAAAAGGAAATGGAATAAATTGGAGGAAGTTAATAGAAAAGCATAATCAATAAATGGACAAAATTCGCATGCAGATCATGTTTATTGGGTTTTCAATCGCATGATGATCAGTTCATAAAAAATATGACATTTAAGATGGCATATATTGTCCATTGAATGGATTGAGACCATTTGATTGAGCCCCAATTGCTTATCAATGGCCTGTAACAAGAGTTAGCCTTCTCTCCTCACTCCCTTCTTATTTTGAGCTCCAATTACTTGTCAATGACATGTAACAAGAAGAATTAGGGGAGTATGTGATGAGTATATTCTTTTCTTCTCTAAGTCGAAAGTATAAAATTTAAAGATAGTTAAAAGATATGACGTGATAGTCTTAGAGAAATACACGAAATATGTTTGACATGTATTATTATAAAAAAAAATAAATTAGTTATATCATACAGCTTTCTAAAAACTATAGAAAGAGAAACAATTGGCATACATGAGTAGGCCAAATTAAATTAAAGGTGAATATCAAATGCTATCAAAAATGTGATAAAAAATTTCAATTTCAGTTTAATTAGAATTAAACAAGTTGACAAAATTATTATCAGACTAATTTTACAAATTAAACAATGTTAATTTTTAATATTTACCAATGTTAAAGAAGGATGATAAAACTCAAACTCAATAAAAAATTTTCAGTACACCTAAGTTGAGAGTAATTCACGGGAATTAAGGACAACATATTTATAGATTATCAGTTATTAATAACAATTAAAACCTAAGTTTAAAATATATTAAAATTCATAATTTTATCAACAATTTTTTTTTTTTATGATAGTAAGCATGACAAGTCACTTAATGTTGTTCTATCACCTGCAATATAGAGAAAATAAATACAAAGAATGAGAAATGATAAGTTAGCAAATTGTGTAGTGTTGAGATGAGGCACCGGTATATTGCTCTCTTGAAAACAATTCACACCACCCACATAAACTCCAATGGTATCTAAGTGTAGTGAGTCTCTAGTGTGTTATCTCCCTCCAGGATACAACAGCCTAGCTTCATGCTATTTGTTCTCCAAATCTTACACAGAATGAAGAATAGGACTTCCCCCACACCTTTTTTTTAGCCTAAATGTATGAAGTGTACTTTCTTATATGTAGATTTTTTTATGTAAGCAGAAGTGTGTATAAAGTGTATGCTTGTAGGGTTTATATAGAGGTGTAGATTGATAACGTTTTCATTTTCATTTAAATGATTTAAATTCCTTGATTAATTCATGATTAAACACAATAAAAAGGATAAGTGTAGCCTCCATCAAAGTTAAAAATTACTTATGATAAAACTATTATTATTTCTTTTGTGGTGTAAATTACTCGCCAAATTATTTTAAGATTCATTCTTCCCTTTGAACCTAATTCTTAGGATATCTAATCACTAGATTAGATATCCTCATAGGTAGTTTATTTTCAATGGACTTTAAACCCATCCCCCTCAATGCATTTCAAACTCTTTCTCTAGCTAGAAATTTTGTTAATAAATCCATAAGATTATCATTTAATCTCACATAATTGACATAAATAGTACCATTATTCATATAAGATCTCACAACTTTATGTTTTCTTCTTATGGGCTTGGATTTACCATTATAGTAGTAGCTTTGCACTTTTCTAACAGTAGCAGTGCTATTCCAATGAATTAAAATAGGTGGAACATGTTTTTTTCACATAAGAATTTCATCTAATATATCTCTCAACTAACTAGCCTCCTCGTTAACTAGTGCCAAAGCAATTAACTCTAATTCCATTGTGGATATAATAATTATTTGTCATTTCTAAGATTTTCAACACAATGACTACCACCTAGAGTAATGTAACACCAAAAGAAAATGCCCCTTTCTAAACAATTTTAATCCTTCTGGCATTTCGTATAAATATTAGAATTTGTGCAGACAAAGTTGTAAAATATGCTTGGAAAATAGATATTATATTGTAATACCCCAAATCTTTTTGTTGAATAACTTCCATAAAGATTCCTTTATAAAATTGCATTGTTTAAGGATATTTAGAATTTATATGTATAAAGTTTGTAAAATGTACCTTAAAGAGATTTTAGAAAATGATTTTCTTTAAAAAAATTCATAATTATGTAGTATTTGTTTCTAATATTTCGACTAATACTACATTAGTAATTATTTTGGGAAAAAATAAATAAAAGATTTATTACTTCAAATGTTTTGATATTACCACTATTAAATAGTTATTTTCAATTTATTTTATGATAAAAAATTAAATTTTAAGTTTTATGGGATGGTGTTGTTTTATTTAATTAGATTTTAAATTAATGATAATTCATTAAAGTGCTTGTTTTATGAAATAAGTTATTTAATGCATCTTAGATAAAGAATAATTTTAATAATAACTATTTTGAATAACAAATAATAATAAATTATTTATGATTATTTTAAATGCTTAAAGTATCACTTATTTCAACTATCAAATAGATACTTTATTTGTTTTATGACAAGATTTATGACATAAGCTTTATTATTGATTATTGAAATTTTATTTAATTGGATTTTAGAAATTATGATGGCATATATAACGCACTATCTATCTTATTACATTAGTTATCTAATATCCACTAAGTATATCTTAGTTTTACTGACTTAGAATCTAATCTATGCATATTTATTTACTTTATCAAAAATAGATTTTAGATTTAATTAAAATGTATTTAAAGTATTATTTTTAATTAGTTTATATATATAGTATGTACGAAAATTAATTTAATAGTTGAATTCAAGCTGGCCAAAACGAGCTGCCTTTGGTTGAATTCAAGATGAAAAAGGGCAGTCCAAAATTTCCCCACTTTTACCAACGTTTTGGAGCTCTTCCAAAGATGAGTCTTCCATCTCTACTTATTTTTAGTTTAGTATGTCCTATAATCAATGCCCTGAGTTACCTAATGAATTTGGATTTCATTAAGGAAAAAAAATTCAAGTCTTTTAACTCCATGTTTGTTCCAGCAGTGGGGTTATAATTTAGGAGTTGTTCATGAGTTGGAAAATTACTCAATTTCATTCTTTAAGCTTGGAAATGAGTTCTGTAAAAAAAGCTAGTTAAATATAATTTATTCCTTAGGGCAAATTATTTAGAATGATTTAGTTAAGTAGTTGAGTTAGATAACCATTGTTAGATAATAGTATTTAATTCTGAGTTGTTTTAGAAGGAGGCGAATTATAGAATTTATGGGAAGAGTTTGGAAAAAGAAAGTATATGTTGGTTTGGTAGTTGGGATTTGGGTTAAGATTTTCTTGATCCTTTTGAGGTGAGTGGAAAAATAAAATATTGAAGATCACTAGATATATTTTCGTAATAGGCATAATGTGAGAGATTGTCTGAAACTAGTTACATATCCTCGAATTTCATGTGTGACTGCGTGTAGACCCTATGAGAATGAAGGAAATGATTCAATTTAGAAAGGATAAACTATCTTGGCCTGAAAAGTTCTATAAATGCAGCTATTATGCTGAAAAAGTTCTATAAATGCAAGTTCTATAAATGTAAGGAGTTGAAAAAGATTGGGCATTGTCACTTTTATTATTATCGTCGGAGGAGGATCATGTGTATAGTTCATGATAAATGTAAACATATTTTTGTGTATACATGAAACTTCGGATTATGAAAAATGGCTATATTTGACTTTTATTGTATTTCTAGAAGCTTTGAGGATACTTTTGTATTCAAATTTGTAAGTGGAAATTCTTTAATATCATTTGGTTGTTTTGTACAAGTAAAGTAATTAATTTTGAGTGCACTTGGATATTGGATTGTGATGGCTGTAGTGTGGGGCATACAGTAAGACTATAATTGGTGGAGAGATAAGGGGAAAAATATTGATACAAAAATAAGGTAAGATGGATATATGTGATATAATAATTGATATTAGAGTCTTAGATTTGACCATGACCTTTAATAAGGAACTTGACCCTGAGTACATTTGTTTAACTAAATTAAGGATTTGACCCTGTTCATATATTGGATATATAATTGGTTGATTATGAGAAAAATCTCATTGGATGTTGCTAGTTTCCTTCATGTTGTGTATTTTGAATATTATGCTGTTATTTGTTTAAGTTTTCATAAACATTTTGGATTTGCATAAGATAATTATTTTATGGAAAATAAGATTGAGCTATGAAATGATTTATTTTATTGAACTAATTTACATAAAAAAATGGCATTTCAATATGTTGGGATTTAAATTTAGTTTGATAAGTTAGTAAATTTAAAATCTAATGTTTTTTTTATTTTAATAACTTGTGTTTTAGATTGTGGGTTATTGTAGATTATTTACTCACTAAATCAAGTGGACTCATCCTTTCCAATTTTTATTTTTTCCTTGCTTTGGAAGATAAACCAAGATTGCACGCAGTAGGTGGTGCATTTGAATTCACTGGGGAGCTTTTATGGCACAATAATAAAGCAAATGGACAGTTGGAACAAGAATTTTGGTTTGTGTGTATTATGTTTTGTATGGTTGTTATAAGTGAGTTTTGGTCATATATAATTGCATAATAGGTAGATATATGTATTATTGGGCAAGTAACCCTTTTCATATTTGTGTTGGTTGCCCCTAGCTAGTGTTAAAAAACATGGGAGATGTTATTGAAATTTTAGCAATTTTAAATAAAATATTTGAAGAAGCTCTTGAGCATTGACGGCAATTTTAAATAAAATATTTGAAGAGGCTCTTGAACATTGATAGCCCATTTCAAATTTGTGTTAGTTGTCCCTGACTTGCCGATTGACCTCTCAAACATTAATAAGGACATGTCACTTAAGAATATTTTGAAGAAGCATGGCTATGCCTGATCATGTGAAATTTTTTTTAGGTGTTCTTGTATTTTGAATATTTTGTATAACTTTCTATCTTATCTTTACCTTGCTTTCATGTTGTGGCTTCTAACGGGCCATTTACTTTGTTAATTTTGCTGGTTCTTTCCAAGACTTGCAAAGCATCAATCACTTTGACTTCCAATGAGTCATTTGACCATTTTGACCTCCAATAGGTCGTTTTACCGTTTTGACCTTCAATAAGTCATTGAACTGTTTTTATCTCGAACAGATCATTCTACCATTTTGACCTCTAATTAGTCATTCAATCACTTTGACTTCCAATAGGTTATTCAACCATTTTGACCTCCAACGGGTCATTTGACCATTTTGATCTCCAATAGGTCATTCCTCCACTTTGACTTCCAATGGGTCATTTAACCATTTTGACCTTCAACAGGTCATTTTACCATTTTAAACTCTAACAAATCATTTGACTATTTTGACCTCCAACTAGTTATTTGACCATTTTGACCTCAGATTATTTTACCTTTTGATCTTGGATTTTTCTACCATTTTGACCTTTAATGGGTTGTTATACCTTTGACTTCCAACTCGATTGGTGTGACTTCCAACGGGTCGTTCGATCACTTTGACTTCCAATGAGTCATTTGACTATTTTAACCTTTAATAAGTCGTTCTACCATTTTGACCTCTAACTAATCATTAGAGCACTTTGACTTCCAATGGGTTGTTCGACCATTGTGGCCTCCAATGGGTCATTCTACTTCTTTGACTTCCAATAAGTCCTTTAACCGTTTTGATTCCCAATAGGTCATTCTACCATTTTGTCCTCTAATAGGTCATTCTACCATTTTGTCCTCTAATGGGTCATTCTACCGTTGACTTCCAATTGGTCATTCGATCACTTTGACTTCCAATAGGTTGTTTGATTATTGTGACCTCCAACAAGTCATTCTACCATCTAGGTGATTTTGCTTAAGTATCAAAGGAATTTCTTGATACTGACAGCTAATTGATAAGTTTCCACATGTACTTGCTTTTTGGACAAGCCATTATAGATTTTTTGCTCTTTTCTTTTAGCTTTGTGTGAAATACCATGTATCACACTTTTAGGCATCTATGTTTTGGGGAATGTCAAGCCTTTCTTCTGGGTTATAGAGTCGATCATCTTTTGGTTTTTTGGGTCAATTGGCCTTTGTGATGATTAGTATTTTTGGGATAATTGTTGAAATTTGCAAGTCATTTGGGTTAATGGGAACTTTGTGTTTGGCTTTGAGCGAGATCAATGGTTGGGTTTAACAAATCATTTAGCTTATGAGTATGATCGATGGGAATGTGACTCAGATCATTTGGAATTTGGCAGAATTAGGTTGACAATTTAGGGAAATTACATCTAAGGGTTTTGTACTTGAAGAAGCTAGTGGTTCTGCATCTTGGTAGTGATTGGGTTCATTGGATGAAAATTGATTGGCTTTAGAGCTTGTTCATGATAAACAAGGTTTTGGTGTGGTTGGTAGATCTACCATCCTTGGGGTAGGTTGTGTGATAAATTGAGTTGAAGGTGAGGGAAAAAGGTTATCAAGATTTGATTGAAATGAGATTAATCTCCATGAGAACAAGATTTGATGGTCAAGGATGTGATAGAGGGGAAATTGGTTGGACTTGGGCATGTTCTAACTCCACTTCCAATTGGTGAACTTGCTCGATCAAAGTATCATGTTCAAGTTTAGTAGCTATTCTTTGAGCTTCTTTAGTCATTTGATCGTGACAATGCTCTTCTCGCCCTCCTTTTGTGACACTCCTCCGAAGACAATGGAATGTGAGCTAAACAAGTGTGAAATCTATATGACATTGGTGATTGGGAAAGCCATAGATAGCACTAAATAAAACTCTTCAACTAGAATGAATTAACAGAAAGGAATTGTATGCAGTAGTGGAGCGAACTACATAAGAAATGAAGTCAGCAGTGCATGATGGAAATGTTCCACCGAGTACACTCAAGCACTCAAGTTGGTTCCAGAAATAGAGCTTTAATATGAACATGAGAATGAGAGAGTCTTAAGTGAGAAAGTACCTAGGGCTTTATATCGGAGTCGATTATGCCATTTGTCATGCTTCTAAGGGAATGGAGAGCATCCACGTGTTTGTGACGCATTGTTGGTATAAGCGAGATTCTCACCTTACGGTTGATAGTGTAGTCACAACATTCATGGATGCCCTTAAATGTACTGGCTTGTATAAAGGTCACTAAAAGGCTTGACAATCATGCTATAAACAAGGCAATCAATTAAGGACCTTTGACACTTGATCGTGTCTCTATGTAGCCCTCAAGTGTTGGATTTTACTTGCAAGGACTTGGGCTTGTTTATGTGGTCGTGATCTAGTCATTTAAATATAGGCCTATTGATGGAATTTGGCCAATCGTCCTATTTGTTAAGCCAGTTGACTAATCATATCGTGGCCCAATCAATTGATTGTGGCAATGCCAATTGGTACCTTCAGATGATTTATTGTGCTTGGGCTAGTGGACTAGCCACAGTCTAATGGTCATTCACTTTGGGTTATGTCAAGAAGTAAGTCAATTATGTGTTGAACTATTTGTGAGGCAAGTCCTCTCTACACTCCATAAGGTCTTGACTTTCTTTTGATTGATGATGGAGAAGTAGAGGCAGAATTTGTTCTTGAAATATATTGCATACTTTTTTGATGTGATCGCTTCAAAAACAAAATTCATGATCTAAAGAGATAATAATTTCTTATTTAATTTATATTAAATCATTATGTGGTTCTAGATTGAGTATAGATTATCTATGGGAATTAAAATTTTCTAACAAGTGATATTAGAGCAACTATGCTAAATCTAAAATCCTTAATATTGTGTATGAATTTTGACAAAAATTGTTTTAGGAGTTCAAATTCTCTCTCTTTGCCATGATCCTATGTATTTTTATGTTCAATTTTCTATATTGCTTAGAGTAGATCTTTTATGTTATATGCATGAAACTGAATAATGAAAGTGATCTATTTTAAAATTAATCTAAACCCATGTTTTATGCATATTATTCTACACCTAGAAACACAAAATCTCCATTGTTAAGGAAAAAAAGCTTTGGTCTCTGCATCTTTTTCTTGAAACTGTGATTAATCACTTCTAATCCTTATATATTGTATGGCGTATGTCAAATTTTTCTTCTGTTTTGCATGTAATTGGTTTTATATTTAGGACTTTAGTTGATTGAGTATTCAATTAGAGTTTTGTTTTGAGGAGGAATATGCAATGAATTTGATCTTATCTTATTGGTGAGCTTGAAAATTTTAATTATTTTTAACAACATTTGACATGGGATTTGAGTGTTTGACATTAGTCATTGTTGTCACATCCTAAAAAGATAGTATTCATCTATGACGAGATTTTAGCCCCTTTTCAATAGCTATTAGGTAGGGTTGATACCCTTTGAAGATGGTTGTCTATTCCTCTTAGATAACTCATTTTAATTTTCTAAAGTTTTGGATTGTACAAGTATTTTGGTTAGTGTTTAGTGTTTAATGTTATTAAAGTTTTTTTTTTCATTGGTGAAAATTTTTCTAGCATATTGGTAAATATTTAGAAAGTGTGCATGATTCATTTTGATATTTATCTTATTTAGTGCACTTACATTAGAATTTATAATAAATTATTGTATGCTTGAATGATTAATTTTTATGTTTTTGAAATGCATGTTATTGGGAAAATGTTAATGAAATTGAATTTAATTATGGGTAAAAGTTGTCCCAATTTTAAGAATTTTATCAATGAAAATAAAACTTTTGACTTTAGGAATTTTTTTTTTTTGGACTAATATAATTATTGATACTTTCATTTGGGATGTGATGCTACATGATATGGTTAAACATTTGTTGATGTATAAATGATTATTGTACAATCTTTCTCCTCTAACATTATCTTTTGATATGGTTTAGTAAAGAAATTGTAACATTTAAAGTTTGTTTGCTTTCTCAGCAAATCTGTGATTTGAAATTTTAGAATATATTTTTGAATTATTTTATCTTATTAAATAATTTTTAAATTCTTAAATTATTCTATTGCGTTAGTAAAATTGAATAATTTGATTGGAAATAAATAAAATGATTGATTAGAGAATAATTTTATTCATAAATAAAATTAGATAAAATAATTCTAGTAAGGCTTACACAAAAAAAATTAAAAACTTTTGTTCATAAATAGACCAAAAAAAACATTAAATATTCTTTTTGGACAAAAAAAACAACTTATATTCCACTAAAGATATCAATTTTCTATTAAAAAAAATCAACCTCTCTTCTCCTCTACCAAAGACATCGGTTTTTTATTTAAAAAAAATTACTAATTTTCTCTTCCATTATAGACATTCTATCTATTAAATAACATTTAAATTCTTGAATTATTTTATCCAATTAAATAATATTTAAATTCTTAAATTATTTTATCTAATTAAATAATATTTAAATTCTTAAATTGTTTTGTAGTTTTAGTAAAATTAAATTATTTGATTGGGAATAGAAAATTTGAATAATTATAGAATAATTTTGTTCATAAATAAAATTAGATAAAATAATTCAAGTAAGGCTTGTACAAAAAATTAAATATTTTTTATTCCTAAATAAAATAAATAAATATATTTTTAAAGAAAAAATTCAATTTTTTATATAAAAAAAATCAAAATTTTTCCCTTCGCTAAAGAAATTAATGATCATTAGAAAATTTCACAATTCATAATCCTAGTAAAATGGAAAATTAATTATAATATAGACATATTAGTAAATTAGTTATGCATAAATAATTTGATTAATAAATTAAAAAAAATTGACATTTGAAAAATCATAGCTTTTAAAGATGCACTATTCAAACCAAAATGCTATAAATTAAATAATTTTAAAAGTATGCCAATTCCTTAATTAAAACTGATGTTAAATGTAAATTTTAGTTTAAATGTTAACTTTTACTTAGGAACTAACATTGTATGTTTCTTCATATTTACAAAATCATCAATGTATTTATATATACCTCAGTTTACCTTTCATCCGACATATATTTAATGATGTTGTTTATGCAATTTGTAGTAGTACATCATTATCATGACTCATCTATATCCATCTATATTAGTTTTTGGAGATCTATGAGTTAATTATTATTGATCCTAGTAAAAAAGAGTTATATTAGGTCAATTCATAAATAATTATTTATCCATTTATATATATGTCCACATTTTAATAGGACAAAAAAATATAGTATATTTAACATCTTTTGTTGAATAAAAAAGATAATATATTTAGCATTTTGATTTTTATAAAAATACTTGCAATGGAAAAGTTTTCAAGAGTCAATTAATATTAATTTTATAAAATATTCAACTTTAGTTTTTTTTTTCTATTTAAATATCAATGGTCAACTATTTGGTTTAGTAAATCTTCAAACTTTTTTTAAAAAAATATCAATTTTAGATAAAATATACTCTTTTTATTCTAAATGTTTAAAATTTTAGAGAAATTCCAATTTCAGATCACATTTGTTTTATTTTTCTATACATGTTGTATATGTAGAAACACTTATTAAAAAAAAGGAAAGTATGACAATAAAAAGATATTTTATTCTTAATTGATTAGTTCTTTCAATTTTGTAGCTCAGATAATATATTTTAAAAATATAATTTAAAATTTTAATAACAAAAAATTATTTTTAATGAAGAAGTTAAAATATAATTTAAAATGTTAATAGTAAATAATTATTTTAATCGTGATAGAAAAATATAATTATAATAATAAGAAAAATAATGATAATAAAAATTATACAATAAAATAATATAAAAATAATTGTTAAATGAATAAAATAGATAGATTTGATCTGAACCTTTATATATGGATCACGGATTAATTTATAACGCATATAAAATTTTAATTGGATTATAAATAGATAAATAGATTATTATTAATTCATTCATTAATGATACAATCTGATTCAAACTATTCGTTTGTGGCCGCTAGTTAACTATTTGATTTGATAAATCTTTTTAAACTTGCGTATCTAACGTATTTGGTGATTTCGGAATTGCCTTTTGAGATTGGGTGAATTAGGATTACTCTATAATAAGAGGTCATTTATCTTATATTTAAACTAGGACTCACTTTGACGGTATAATTTGACTCAAATCATAACTACTAAAAATGTAGTAGGTACAGAATGGAGGTAATATAAGGGTAAATACGCTATTTTTTTATATAATTTCTTTAAAAATAAATATTTTATATAATGATATGGATACAAAATGGGTAACTACTAAAACATGATAAGTTGGTCCAAAAAAATTTCCCATAGATATGCCTTGGATTCTATATAAGCAATATTCTAATGGTTAATAAACATAAATAAACTGTAATAAAAGCATAGTAGAGCAAGTTAGCTCTAGCCATTAACGCTCGAAGTGAAGAAAATCTTGACGATTCTGTACACCACATTCTGTCAAGTTTGAGAGCTTCCAATGCTTCATTCTCTCTTCAGAATGATGGTGATTCTTTCTGTATAGAGTCTTAATAGCATTGGGGACCCAAATCTTGTATTATATAATGATTCTCAGCCCATCATCGAGATGTTCGAATTTTTTTATTTTTAAAAAATAATATACTTATCTTTAAGCTAATTACAAATCCCTTAATTTAAGAATATAATATTGGCCATATCTAGCTCATAAAATCCTTTTTCCCTTTTTTTTTAAAAATTTTAGAGATATTTCTCACATTATATTTGAGATGTATCTCACATAATTTTGAAGATATTTCTTACATTCTCCTACTTGGCTAATATATATACCAGAATTTGCCAAAATAAGAAATAAATATATAAATCATAACAATAATTCCTCTTATAATAAGTATTATCTTCCACGTATCACATTGCATTTACATCTTAACATTAGTCTAAAATACTAAATGAATAAACCCTATGTTTATTTCATATCCAAACTTTATTGACATTTCTCTAATAAAAATAAACATATGCATATATAAAACAAAATGAGAAAAATCACGATTGAAATAAAATTTCATTAAAATAATATTGTCTTACACAATGAAATCAAACTAAAGGGTCAAAACCCATATGTTCTACAAGATCCTTCAACCTAAATGATGGCATGCCTTTTGTCAAAGGATCTACTATCATCAATTCAATGTTAATGTGCTCAATGACCATTATTTTATTCTTAAGATGCTCTCTTACGGTTAAGTACTTAATGTCGATATACTTACTTCGACTGTCACTCTTATTATTCTTAGCCATAAAGACTGCACTTGAATTGTTACAAAATATCTTTAATGGTCTAGATACAGAATCAACAACTCTAAGTCCAAAAATGAAACTCTTTATCTATACACCATGCGATGTAGCCTCAAAACAAGAGACGAACTCAGCCTCCATAGTGAAAGTAGCTGTCAAAGTCTATTTCGCACTCCTCCATGATATAGCTCCATCGACAAACATGAAAATATATCCACATGTTAATTTACGTGAATCAACACAGCTAACAAAGTCTAAATTTGAATAACCAATCACTTGTAAGCATATAATCCTTTGTCCCTTGAAGATATTTCAAAACTTTCTTAGCAACTCTCTAGTGGTCCATACCTAGATTACTTTGATATCTTCCCAACATATTAACAGTAAATACTATGTCAGTTCTGATGTAAATTTGAACATACATTATACTGCCAACAATTGAAGCATAAGGGATGTTCTTCATTTGCTCCCTTTTGAAATCATTCTTGGGAAATTGGTTCAAATTGAACTTATCCCTCTTAACAATGGGAGTAACACTTGGTGAACAATCTTTAATCCGAAATCTCTCTAAAGCATTATTGGTATAAATTTCCTGTGACTAATCTAAAATACCTCTATGTCTATCTCTGAAGATCTTTATACTAATGACATAAGAAGCATCACCCATATCCTTCACATTAAGTTTTTAAAGAGAAATTATTTCACTTCATGCAATAAACCCTTATCATTAGTTGCAAGCAAAATATCATCCACATACAAAATTAAGAAACAAATCTTGCTCCCACTAACCTTGTGATATATACATTGATCCATAATATTCTCTTCAAAACTAAAAGAGCATATCACATCATGGAATTTCAAATACCATTGATGGGAAGGTTAGTTTAATCCATAAATAGATTTCTTAAGCTTGAATACTAAATACTTACCTTTACTAGAGGAAAATCCTTCAGGTTGTTTCATGTATACCTCTTCCTCTAGTTCCCCATTGAGGAAAGTCTTTTTCACATCCATTTATTGTAACTCTAAATTAAAGTGTGCAAATAAAGCAAGAATAACGCTAGGAGATTCTTTCTTAGATACAGGAGTAAAAGTCTCCTTGTAGTCGATTCCGTCCTTTTGAGTAAATTCTTTGGCAAGGAGTCTTACTTTATATCTCTTAATGTTACCCAATGAGTCTTTCTTTGTCTTAAAAAGCCATTTACATCTAATAGCCTTAGCCCCGCTAGGCAACTCAACAAGATCTCAGACTCCATTGGATGCCATAGAATTCATTTCATCCTTCATTGCATCAAATCATAAATTAGCTTCTTTGCAGTTCATGGCTTATGAAAACGTTGAAGGATCATTTTTAGCTCCAAAATCATTGTCCAACTTTTGTAGATACATGATATAGTCTTCTAAAATCGTGATCTCTTTTCTTTTATAGATCTTCTTAATTTTGGTTTAGCATTTCCCTATTGTTCATGTTATCCAACTGGTTGTTCAACCATTTTAGGCACTTCATGAATAATTTGATCTGTAGGATTATCAGCAATGGATTCTAGATCTTCAATGATTAGTTGTATAGCACCTATTTGAACTTGAAAAGTATCTCGAATAATAATTAATCTCTCTCTTGATGTGAAAGGTTGCTCTTCTTTACAAACTATGTTCTGAAATTAATTACTCCCATCACCAAAGTCATTCTCAAGAAACCTAGCATTCTAGTACTATGTGATGGATAGTAGAATCTGTAAGCTTTAGACCTTTCAGTATATCTAACAAAATACCCACTAATAGTCCTTAGGTCCAATTTCTTTTCTTGTGCATTGACTATTACTTTAAACGGGCATCCTTAAATGCGCATATGTTACAAACTTGATTTTCAACCTTTAAATAACTTAAATGGTATCTTTGTGACAGCCTTGATTGGAACCCTATTCAATATATACACTGTCATTTTAAGAACTTCAAGTGACAAGGATTTAGGCAGTTTAAAGTTGCTTCACATACTACACACCATGTCTAATAATGTCTGATTTCTTCTTTCTACAATGTCATTATGATCCGGAGAACCAGGTGTGGTGTATTAGACAACGATCCCATGCTCTTGAAGAAACTTGGCAAATGGACCAGGTGCTTGTCTATCTTCAGTGTATCTACCATAGTATTCCCCACCCCTATCTATTCTAATGATCTTAATTTGCTTACCACATTGCTTTTCTACTTCTGCCTTAAAAGCCTTAAACGAATCTAAGGCTTCGCTTTTATTGTGAAGTATATAGAGATACATATATCGAGAATAGTCATCTATAAAGGTGATAAAATACTTTAGACCATAAACACCCATGTCAGGACAATATATATCTGAATGTATGATTTCTAAGATGTCAGTACTCCTCTTGGCACCTTTCTTAAACTTGTGAATCTACTTTCCCTTTATGCAGTCTACATAAGTATTAAAATCAGAAAAATCCAAAGTACTTAGTACTCCTTCATTCACTAATCTCTTCATCCTATCAATGGAGATGTGCCTTAGTCTCCTATGCCATAAATTAGAAGAATCTTCATTCATAATACATCACTTATTACCAATATGAGTATGCATAACAATATTATGTCGTAGATCAATAGAGAAAAAACTATCAGACAATATACCATTTCTAATAAATTCATATTTATAAAATAAACTAAAAGATTTATTTGAAAAATTAAAGGCAAGTCTTGAAATTAAAATTAAGTTTTTAGAAAATCTTGTAATATAAAAAGTCTTCTCTGAAACTAAAACATAGCCACTATCAAGAACTAAGCTACATGTTTTCGATGGATTCCACATTTGAGTCGATCCTATTTCCTAATAAGATGCTATGCTCAATTCCCACTGGCTTCCTTCATGCAACGTATCTGAAATATAGATTGTAGCTTCAGAATCAATCCACTATGTATTATGATTAACATTAACCATATTAGATTCATAACATACAAATGAGATTGGTTTAGCTTTCTCTTCAAGTCATTTCTTAAAGTTGGCTCAATCCTTCTTC
>JANHAO010011835.1:0-16729 GCA_026873985.1 Saraca asoca | reverse complement strand
GCGGAAGGATCATTGTCGATGCCTCACGAGCAGCACGACCCGCGAACCCGTCCCGTCGAAAGACCTCCGTGCCGGGGCGAGCCGGATCATCCTACATGAGAAATACACATCGAGAGCAGTATCTAGGACAAAACATAAAACTAAGGCAAAAATATTAAGATTACATAAAATACTATTAATAAAATGGACAAAAACTATCTTATTTTTATGTACTTTTTCCCATTTATCACATGTATACGAAGCTTTCAATTACTAGACTAAGAGGAAACAAGTAAAAATATCGTAGAAGTTCATTTAATGCAAAGCCCAAGTTCATTCAATGCAGCAAATTTATACAAAGTCCAAAAAATAGATACAAAGTTCAAAAGGGAGGAACTCAAAATCACAAGAAATCATAGCCTAAGAGCTTAGATCTTCAGGAGCTAGGCCTTCTCGAGGTAAAGGGTCAATAGGAAGAGCTGTAGGGTTATCCATCACTTGATCTCCAACAGCTTCCACAACCTGCGAGCCAACCTATTTTTGAGTGGTACCCTCAAGGAGAGGAGCTTCAACTACAGACTTTGCACCCTTTTTGGAAGATCTAGCCTTCGTAGTCCTCCTAAAGCATTCAACAGCCTCAAAGGCCTCCTTACTAAAAAAGGAGAAGTCTATCTTCAAATGTCACTCCTACAAGGTGTAGAAGAAATAGTGAGGTTGTCTCTGCTTTGACCTTAGTGACTTCCTCCTTCCTGATAGTAGCTTCTTTCTTGGTCACTTCAAGCTCCTTCAAAATAATCTTAGCTCGTTGCTCCACTGCCCCAGCTCGTTCCTCCACTGCCCCAACTTGTTGCTCCATTATCTTAGCTTACTTCACTGCCAACTTGGCCATTGAATAGCCAAGTCCAAATTGATCCTTGCTTTTGCTAGATCATTGACTATCTTGTTAAGGTTCAATACAATGGCCTCACAATTCGCCACTTCCTGAGATAGAGTGACCTTGGCATCCGTAGCCTTTTCCCTCAATTTTAACACCTTAATAGTGACAACAGCTAGATCATCTATAAAATTTACTTTCTCCTCACCCTAGGCTTAAAGTGCCTTATTCAGCTTTATCATTGTCAATGAGTTTTGAGAAACCAAATAGTCGAGTTAGATTACAAAAAAAGTAAAAGAACCAGGATAAAAAGACTCTACTTACCAGTAAGTTATAATGAAATGCGTAGCTCATCAACCCCTCAATCAAGAAGTCCTTTAACTCCAATACTTTAGCCTTACCACGAGGCTTTAGGATCACATTGACATTCTCCAAGAGGAAGTCCAAGTACTCTTCCATCTTTGTGCTGAGCCCAGCAAGTTGCTCCTCAACTTCTGGCACCATCTGTCTTCAAGGGGCAATGACCTTCTTCCCTTTCCCCCTCTTCTACTTTTTAGTAGAGGGCTCGAAAAGGGATGCGACTTCAACTGTAGCAACCATCTGAGGACACAAAGTGGGAGCCAACTCCTGCAAGGGTGCAATTGCCAAGGCCAAAGGCTGACTTGCAGTAGCAAGAGTTTCGTCAACATTAGGAGCCAATAAGGTTAATAGAGAGACATTGGGTGGAGGCTTTCGAAGGATAAGCTTCATTGCATCCTTGAAATCTTCAAAGTTCGTTAGGCCGATCTCCTTGATGTGGTAGGCTCCAATTTCCTTAGTGAGCTCAATACTTAGGGCTAGGACAAGCTTGTGCGAGCACAAAAGACCCTCATCAAATCAGAAATCATTTTAGAGATCGTCTGAAGTAGCAAATTGATTTAAGACCCTGAGCTCTTGAGCCTCAAGAATCGATTTTTCACTGGCCCTATCTATAAAAAGTAAAAAGTGTTAAAATCAGAGAAGCAAATATAAAAACTCATCAAGCTCACACGACCATAGTTTGCTCAACAGGAGAAAGAACAAAACCAAAATTATTGAGGTACCACAGAGATGGACAAGAGATATAAAACCAATAGGTCTTGTAATTCCCCACATTGGATTTGTCTTTGGCATTACCTTGTGGTAGAATTTTCCTATGCTTGGTTTGTTGAGCTAAAAGGTAGTAAATCCCCTCCTGTAAACCCATACTCCTAATATTATAAAGGTAGCAAAGAACTCTGGCAAATGGAAGGGGAAGGTTATTCCTCAGATACACAAGTGCCAAGGAAGTGAGCTAGGAATAGGAGTTCAGGATGAGCTGGAAGGGATGGAGTTTCAGCTTATTTAATAGATCAACAATGTAAGGATGCACCAAAAACCTAAACCCAACACTGAGATGCTGGGGGTTGATCACAACAAACCCTCAAGGTGGATGGGCTACGTGATCACTTAGAGAGGGTGACATGATGTGACATCCCTTAGGGAGTCAAAATGTTTGAACCACACCCTAGAGCTCATTCAAGTTGATGGTTGAGATGTGGCAACTGAACACCAAGTGATCCCCCTGGCCTTGAACAGGGTCTAGATGACCGTTGAACCCTCCAACGACCTCGCCACTCCTTGAGGTTACCTCTCCTACTGATCGAATCAACTCTACGCTCTAGGCTGAAGAGTCAGGCTCATCATCACCACTCCTTATTTGGTGATATCAGCATTTATAAGCTGCCATCTACATATGAAAAGGGAATGATCGAGTCACAAAAAGTAAACATATCTAAAAGCTAGGGCTAATAGCTTTCTGTGTGACAAGTCATACATGCCTTGAGTCACCACATCTAAAACCTAGACTTTAGGGGACATAAGGGACTCTACCATCAGGCTGCTAAAACCCAAAAAATTGGTGAAGGGCTCAAGATGACAATTGAAAACCCTAGAGTCTACTGATGAATCAAACACAAGAACCAGACTAGATGAAAGTAAATGCACAGGCAAACAACTTCATCCAGCATTCAGATTTTTCAACCATAAGCAAGAAAGTCTCACAAAAACCATAAAAAAACAACATCCAAAGACCACAAATCAAAGAAAGGAAACTCACCGTTTTATCCAGATAAAAAGATCTAAGACATACACAAAGCTGGTTTTCAGAGGACAAAACTCGAATCACGAGCTTGGTGAGCAAGAACAACACCAACAATAGCGGGCGAAGACGACCGGACACAGGCTTGATGGAGAGGATGAAGAAAAAAAGTTCAGGAGCTTCAAATTTCAAATAATGAATGAAAAGGGGAAAGAATTCTCCTCAAGTTATATTACATGAAGTGCCACCATTAGATTTGGAGACCTATCAAATACCCACGATCCAATGTTTTGTTCAATGCCAGCTATAAGTTGCCACTAGCTTGGTAGAGAAACTTACTGAGGCAGAAATGATTACCTAGGACAGTGGCAGAAATCCAAGAGTCACAGATAGTGAGCAAAAATATGTCAAGCAGCCCTCAAGATCGCAAATTACAAGCAATGGACTATAGCTCCCGGTTCACTTAGCATCCAAGTTATGCTAGTTGAGGCGTATCTGTACAACCTACCTGGGCACTAAAATCTTATGTAGATTAAGGCACATCTGCGCGATCTACCAGAACTCCACATCCAAGTTGTGCTAACTGAGGTGCATCCATGCCACCTACCTGGGCACCAAAATCTTATGCAGACTAACACGTATCCGTGCAACCTACCAGCCCATACCATATCCAAGTTATGCCAGCTAAGGCATATCCACGCAACCTACCTGGACACTAAAATCTTGTGCGGGCTAAGGCGCATCTGTGTGACCTACTTGGGCATTCAATCTCATGCTAACTTAGGCACTTAGGAACTCCGGTGCTCAAATCTGTTACTAGCAAAGGTACTCTAGTGCTCGAGTTTGTTGTTAATCAAGATGGGCTAATGTAACCGATTGGTCATCTAACATGACACATATCCTTTAAGTCATGATTTATTGGCTGAAGCCCACTCATATTAATTCAATTAATGTTATTCGAGGTCAATTATCCTATCAAACATTCATTTTATCTAATGCTTACCAAGTTATGGTTTGCAGGAATTCATTCATGTTATCAGCTGTGGCCTACTCAAAGACCAAAATGATATGCTTGGAAAAAAAATAAAAATGTTACCCAAAGTTTCATTACAAAACCTCTTTCAACAAAGTGAATTTACATGAAGATTCAAGAGTACAAATTAAAGCAAGCTTACAATTGACTGAGGAAGAGCTAAATTCCAACAAGCTTACAGCTATAATACATAGGAGGAATTTAAGAGCCAGATCCTACGAGCAGCGAGCAAGCGAAACCGCTCTAACTCTTCCTTGCCCTCTTCCCAAGCTCACAGTTTCTCCCCTAACTTAAATGCCCCCCAAGATACTTGGAGTCCAAGGATTAACATTTGAAGCAAGCAAGGCGGCTACTCAAATCTCTTCTAGTCCTCTTAAGCAAGGAGAACATCCTTCAGCTTCATCACCCCAAGGTACTTGGAGACTTGGAGACACCCTATGCCACCATGCAAGAAAACCAAAGAATAGTGGTGAAACAGCTACATTATTCAGTGCAGCCAAGAGTAAGCCATAGAAGGATGTAATAAAATTTCCTGAGATCCTCAAAGAGGAATTGTCCATGAGGGCTCCCTATAACAAAACTTCCCAGAATCCTCAGAGAAGGATTGTCACAGCAGGACATACACATCTAGCAAAACTCCACTGAAGATCCAGGCCATCAGAAACATAGAGAACTTAACTAAGGCACCTATCAGGTCATTCTGTGGAGAAGGAAGAAGTTTTCCACACTTTAAATAGACTAGTTTGGCCTCACTGAAGAATCCAAAGGTTATTTGGTTGTTCTTGATCGAACGATCCAGAAGAAAATAAGGCTGCCACACCAACAGCTATGAAACATGTATATTAAGGGGTATGGCTTGGTGTAGATAAAGCAATAAGGCTAAAACCTAAGATGACAACACTACTAACTACAAGTAAAGACTTTGCTAGCAAACTACAACTCCCAATACGCAAAGCAAACTGAGAGTTGGGTGGCTAATGTTATGAGTATTTTTGGAGCAATGCAAAATGGGCTAGCAAAGCCCTAACAAAAGACTAGTCCAACTAGAAGAAGCCCAAATCATCCAAGAACTAAGGTCACGCTGCAGAGACACTAGCTCACCAGTCGTGAGCTCAAGACACAAGATAAGACCAAGATTCCAGCTCGTTGAGGATGGGTCCCAGCTCACTAGTCAGAATGCGCTACCCCAACCATTAGAAGACTCATCTTGATTGAACCAGGGAACGACACCAACTTCTACAACTAGTAGGTCACCCAATGTGAGCCCAAATTGCCAACTAAACGACCTAACCATAGGCCTAAAATTCCCAAAGCCTAGTCAGCAACTAGAGACACATATTCCCAATCGACAAGTCAGCCCCCAAAATGGACACATCAGCTCCCAACAATCCGACAATAAAATGCCTAGCATTTATTTCCTGCCAAGCATTTATTGCCCAATATGGTGGAATAGACATATTTACAATTTATCAAATTATACTTGTAACCCTCATCACCTCTATAAATAAGACGAGAAATCATTGTAACAGGAAGAGATAGTGAGAAATACATGCAAAAACTCTGCCGGAATAGTGAGTGAACTCCTATACTGATACTCTATTGAAATACACCGAGAAACCACCGTCTGAAGGTAAAATATAACCACCGTGAACATAAAGGTCACATTGACTTTTGTCGAATCACGATAAAAAGTTTCTGGTATTCATTATTCTTCCTCCTCTTCAAGCTCTTCTTTATTCACATTTGCTTCCTAGCATCTTCTCCACTTGCAATTTGGGTTTTTATTTGACTTTTTCTATTTACTGGTTTTCATCGTCAACACAAAATAATTTTCATTTTGGTATCCAGCATTTTCTAGCACAAATTGCAATAATTTCTAGAAAAAAGTACAATTATAAAAAGGTTTTAGAAACGTTTCGAATATAAAGCTTACAACAAAATCTTACCAAGGATTATAAAAGTAACCCTAGATTATACTAATAATTGTTTTACCTATTTTTTCACCAGCAATTGAGGGACCAACGGCAACCAAAGACCAGCCATTACTATTATTAAGCGTTGAACGAAACGGAAGATGTCATTATAGAAAGAAAAATAATTACTACACCAAATAGTCAAACTTTTCCACATGCAAGGTAACATAAATAACAACAATATATTTTATTTTCTAAAAGAAAACGAAAAGGAAGATGCGAGTGGAAAGTTGGAAACTGTTACAAATTAGTAATTATCAGCAGGTTGAGAATGAAAAGAGTTAATAAAAATTAATTGGGTCATGGATTAAATGATATTGAAAACGTAAGATCATTTGAAATTTACGTGCTTTTCTTGAAATTCATTATTAATTATTTATTAATTTTATTTTAAGCACAAAACTATCCATTCAATTTTTTTAAAAATAAAAAATAAATCCCAGATATCATCCATTAAATCTTAACTAAAATCTAAACCCTGGTCACTAAACACTAAACTTAAGCCCTAAGTTTCAAACCCTAAAACCATAATCATTAAGCACTTAAACCCTAAACTCCATCCATGAAACACTAAACTTTATAAACCTAAATATTAAATCCTTAAACCGTAAATTCTATCCACTAAATTCTAAAATTTTATTCAATACACCCTAAAATCCTAGGCACTAACTATAAATCCATAGCCATCAAATCGTAAAATCATAAATATTAATTAATTTCTGTTAAGATATTTTTGTCTTATAAATTGATAAAGAAAATATAGTTATCATTGTAGTTAAATGCATAATAAATGTGATAAATTCGACTTTGAAAATATGATTTTCAATGTTCCTTACTTATTAACAAATGCCAAATGGGAACTTCTTGTATGTTCCAACTGTATCATATAATGCCTAGTTTCGTAGCCAAGCAAAGGGAATCACCTTCTGACCTGACCTTCGACCTTGAAGGTGGCAATCAAGCTTCCGTTGAAAAAGCAAGGTCTTTACTTTACTTAATAATTGTCAATTTTATTTTTGATTTTTCTGTTTTGTATAACCAATATATTAAAAATTTGACATTTCAATTTCCAAGATATTAAAGATTTTGAAAGTTGACAATTGATATTTATTTATTGAGAAGAATAATGATGTATGCTATGATAAGAACATAGTATAAGAATTTTTCATGCCAAATTAACTTCATGTGTAGCAATATTTAAATGGATATGGCTATTTCCACAATTATTTTTGCTAATGTCACATCTTATTTAATACAAAATTTTTATATAGATTAACTTACCCTTTAATTAAATAAGATTTTCTATAACTTTTAATGTGATGAACTTAATTTGTCACTAAAATAAAATATGACTTATAAATATCTTTTTTATTTTCTTTCACAATCACTTTTATTGTTGAGATTATGTGATTATTTTATCATGATTTTTTCAAAACAAAATGGTCTTTTACTCAAGAATCTTTCTTAAACTAAATGCTTACCAGAATCAAGACAAACGCTTCATTTGGATTCTAAAAGGAACATTGTCTATACCACATAAAACATTATACAATTACTTTATTCTTGAACATAATTTAAAATAAGCAAAACTTGTATCATTGGCAACTTTATCTAAAATTAGACTTAACCAATTTTCAATAATTAGATATGACTTATAAAAAGGATGGGGCTATTTCCACAGTTACTTTTGTTAATGTAACATCTTATTTAATACAAAATTTTTGTATAGATTAAATTACCTTTTAATTAAATAAAGTAAAAATCAATAGAGAACTAATAGTAATTTATTTTTTTCCAAAACAATAAACAAGCCTGAAATTGCTTTATAGCTTTTAATGTGACGAACTTAGGGCCCGTTTGGATGGGCTTAAAAAAAAGTGCTTTTTTTTTTAAGCTTCAATTTCCTGCTTCAAAAAAAAGTTAAAAACTACTTTTTTTTGAAGCAGGAAATTGGAGCTTCAAAAAAAAGTACTTTTTTAACTTTTTGTTGCCTTTGTATTTTTTTAAAAATTTTTTTGTTTCTTTTTATTTTGAAAAAAAGAATCTTTTTTTAAGAAAAAAGCCCATCCAAACGGGCCTTTAATTTATTTATTTTCGCAATCACTGTTATTATTGGAATAGTATGAATTATTTTGTCACAATTTCTTCAAAATAAAATGGTCCTTCATACAATAAATTTTCTTCCTTAAACTAATACAAACTCTTCATTTTGATTTCTAAAAGGAACATTGTCTATAACATATAAGACACCATACAATTTCTTTATTTTTAAACACAATTTATAATAAGCAAAACTTGTATTATTAACAACTTCATCCAAAGATAAGCTCAACAGAAAAAAAAAAACCATATATTAATACAAAGTTTTTATATAGACCAAATTGTCCTTTAACTAAATAAGGTAAAAATCAATATTAATAATTAATAGTTGTCATTTTTTTTTTCCAAAAAAATACATACTTAAAATTACTCTATAACTTTTAATGTGATGAACTTAATTTGTTATCAAAATCAAACATGGTTATATATATATATATATATATCTTTTTATTTTTTTTTTCACAATCAATTTTATTGTTGAGATTGCATGAATTATTTTGTCATATTTTTTTGAAATGAAATTGTCTTTCATGCAAGAATCTTTCTTCCTTAGATTGATTATTTACCATAATCAAGACAAACTCTTAATTTTTATTTTTGAAAGGAACATTGTCTATAACATATGCTATAGGTATTTTTGGAACCATGCAAATGGATTGACAAAAGGCTAACAAACAAGTCCGACTGGTGAAAGGTCCAGATCACCCAAGATTAAAGTCGTTGGATCAAGTCTTCAGCTCACCAAAAGGTGAACTTAGGTCATTGGTGACCTCACGTGTAGCTTTAGATCATTAAAGATGAGCTCCAGCCTATAGATCTCAGCTCACCAAAAGGTGAACTCAGGTCACTGGTGACCTCACGTGTAACTTCAGCTTGTTAAAGATGAGCTCTAGCTTATAGATCTCAACTCCCTAAAAGATGAACTCAGGTCACTGGTGACCTCAAGTGTAGCTTCAGGTCGTTATAGATAAGCTCTAGCTCACAGGTCTCAGGTCACTAGTGACCTCATGTGTAGCTTCAGATGAGCTTTAGCCCAAAGATCGAGACAACTTTCCCAGCCATCTTCTAAAAAGCTCACTATGGTTAAACCCAAGGAGGGACCAACTTATGGACATCAACTTGCAAATATCAACTTGTAGGAATTAACTTGCAATTAATTTATTATTATTCTTTCCTTTTTTTAGCAACATTAAGATTGCATACCCTAGCAACTATAAATAAGGGTCGAGAATATTGTACTGGGAGGACCAATTTTCTAAGAGAGAATCACTCTATAAGAATATAGAAAGAGGGAACCCACTTATACGATCACTCTGGAAAAATAGATGGTTAAACAAGAACAACAATATATAATCTGCCAAAATGAGTAGAAAAATACAATAACCATGGACACAGGGGTCAATTAACTTTAGCTGAACTACATTAAAAATTTCTAGTGTCCCCTTGTTTTTCCTCTAACTCTCTCCTTTCTCACCCTTTTTCACACTATCAGTTAGTAGTTTAGGGTTACTGAACTTGAGTTGACTGAATTCTCACATCAATATTTTGGCACTAAAAGGAGGGCCTAAACTACATTCTAGTTAACCTTCTGGTTGATTTTCTACCTCATTACGATAGCCAGAGGAAGAACCACCAGGAGTTCAGACACTTCAATTGACCAGCCGGAAGGTCACATAGAACAGCAGTGGAAACCAGTTCTCCCTGTGGCCTGCACTTCTGCCACCCCCCACTATAGCATTAGGAAGCACTAGAGAACTTGGGAAACGAAGCTTATCATTTAACAAATATGGAGTTAGAGTTCCATGAGCTTAGAATGTTAAACATCTACACCCATATTTTCAATAAATAGCAACTCACCCTTTTAATCTTGTAATATTATTTCTTTAAATATTTATATCTATGTTCACTAATTTTTGAATAAATTTTTTATAGTGTTGTATTGGAAGTGAGCTCTCACCCTTCTAATCTGGAAGTGAATAATCACCCTTCTAATCCGGAAGTGCGCTATCGCCCTTCTAATCTAGAAAAAGCATTCAACTTGATGAAGTCATGGCATGACCTACCAAGTATTCGCCCTGACAAATATACATTGTCTTATTTGACAAATATACATTATCATGGATAACTTGAAGAATACACATTGTTTTGCTTGATGAATATATATTGTCATGGTAAACCTGATGAATATACATTGTTAAGGTGCACTACCTGAGGCATAACTCTCATACGACCTACCTAGGCATTCAACTCATGCTAGTTGAGGCACAGTTCTCATGTGACCTACCTGAGCATTCAACTTATGCTAGCTAAGGTGTAGCTCTCATATGATCTACCTAAGTATTTAACTTGTGCTAGCTGAGGCACAGCTCTCATGCGACCTGCCTAAACATTTAACTCATGCTAGTTAATGCACAACTCTCATGTGACTTACTTAGGCATTCAACTCATGCTAGCTAAGGTGTAATTCTCATGTGACCTACCTGAGCATTCAACTCATGCTAGTTAAGGCACAACTCTCATGCAACCTACCTGAGTATTCCACTCGTGCTAGTTGAGGTGCAGCTCTTATGCGACCTACCTGAGCATTTCACTCGTGCTAGTTAAGGCATAACTCTCATGTGACCTATTTAAGCATTCAACTCGCGCTAGCTGAGCTGTAGCTCTCATGTGACCTACTTAGGCACTTGACTCATGCTAGTTGAGGTACAACTCTCATACGACCTACTTGGGCACTCATCTTGACAATGATAAAGTCATGGTTTGCTAGTTGAGGTCTATCGACCCACTGGGCATTCATTTTTACTAATGTTTATTAAGTCATGGTTTACAAGAACTTATTCATACTTACATCTTATCATTTGCAACCTACTGAACATCAAGCTTGGCATGCTTGGAAAATCTAGAAAATTATGAAAAATTCATTAAAAACCTCACTTAACGAGGTAAGTGTACACATGAAGGCTCAAAAATACAAGATCAAAATAAGCCTATAACTATCACACCCCCATAGGAAGGCTAGCTTTTAGAAGCTAAACCCTAATGGACTAGAAAATCGACATATTTGGTGAACAAGTTGTCCATCATTTGGTCTTTGGCTAGGCTACTCTTAAGCTTCTTCATATCTTCCCAAGTTAAAAGCTCATCGCTCAACTTTATTGCCCCCAGATCACTCTGAGAAACCAAATAGTTAGATCACCTTGCAAAAAAATAGAAGAACCAAGGTGAAAGAATTGAACTCACCAGCATCACTGTGATGGAATAATCTAAGATTAATATAAAACTTCCCAGGATCCTCAGAAAGGAATTGTCCATGGGAACTTCTTATACAGTAGGTCATACACACCTCAAATCACCATGCCTGAAACTCAAATCATTAAAAATATGGGGGGGCTCGACCAATAAGCCCATCAAACCGGTAAGCCCTAGGAGATGGGAAAGCAAAGAATGGTGGCAACTATTTAAAGAATAAGCAAGAAGTGGAGCGCTAGATTAAAAAAATAATAATAAAGGGAAAAAGGATTTCTCTTACCTTATATAGCTCACCTGGCCTCACTGTTAAATTTGAAGACTAATTAACTATCCTCAATCTGACATTCCAACAAAAAAGCAAGGCTTAGTCCTCACCATACTAACAATTATGGAAAAATGTGCACATTAAAAGATTATAGCACAAGTTGGTGCAAACAAAACAATGGAACAAAAGTCCAAATGATGAAATGGTAGAGCGCGATTGTTAGCTTTTACCAGCAAACTATAGCTCCTAGTCTGAAGATCACACTGAGAGCTAGGGGCTAATGTTATGGGTATTTTTGGAACCATGCAAATGGGCTGACAAAAGCCCAACAAACAAGTCCAACTGGTGAAAGGTCCAGATCACCTAAGACTAAAGTCACCAGATCAAGTCTTCAGCTCATCAAAAGGTGAACTCATGTCACTAGTAACCTCACGTGTAGCTTTAGGTCATTAAATATGAGCTCTAGCCTATAGATCTCAGCTTGCCAAAAGATGAACTCAAATTGCTAGTGACCTCACGTATAGCTTTAGGTCACTAAAAATGGGCTCTAGACTACAGATCTCAGCTCACCAAAAGGTGAACTCAGGTCGTTGGTGACCTCATGTGTAGCTTTAGGTTGTTATAGATAAGCTCTAACTCACATGTCTTAGCTTATCAAAAGGTGAACTCATGTAGCTAGTGACCTCATGTGTAGCTTCAGATAAGCTCTAGCTTGAAGATTGAGACACACTTTCCTAGCCATCTTCTAGAAAGCTCATTGTGGTTAAACCTAAGAAGAGACCAACTTATGGATATCAACTTGCAGACATCAACTTTCAGGAATCAGCTTGCAATTAATTTATTATTATTCTTTTCTTTTTTGAACAATGTTAAGATTATATACCCCAGCATCTATAAATAAGGGTCGAGATTATTGTACCAGAAGGACCAATTTTCTGAGAGACAATCACTCTATAAGAATATAAAAAGAGGGAACCCACTTATATGATCACTCTGTAAAAATAGAGGATCAAACAAGAACACAATATATACTCCACCAAAATTAGCAAAAAAATACAATAACCATGGATGTAGGGGTTGATTGACTTTAGTGGAATCACATTAAAAACTTCTGGTATCCCATTGCTTTTCCCTTAACTCTCTCCTTTCTCACCCTTTTTCACACTATCGGTTTATAGTTTATGGTCAATGAACTTGGGTTGACTGAATTCTCACGTCAACAACATAAAACACTATACAATTTCTTTATTCTTGAACAAATTCACAATGAGTTTAAATTTGAGTCACTATCAATGTAAAACTTTTTTATACTATCGATGAATAGAAAAATGCAACATTATTAAAAATGTAAGAGCAACTATGAATTTTAACCAATAATAAAAGAGTTCTAAATTTTTTTAATGACATGAATAAGAAAGTAATGACATGAAAACACATGGGTGGATGATAGTGTGAATTTGATTTATACTAAGAGTGAACTAAATTTAAATCCATTCATAATAAAAAAAACTTGTATCATTGACAATTTCAAACACTTCATCAAAGGTCAGTGCTCAAATTATTTTGTCTTATATATATGACTATTTTTTTGTCTAGCTTTCTTTTTTTTTTAATTTAGAGCTTGATTTAATCTACTTAAAATATATTTTTTTGTCTTGACCATGAGTTGTTTTAGATACTAGTTGTGGCATACAAGTTTTTGGGAGTTTTTATCATTTTATTAAATTTGAAGAAAAAATTATTAAAACTTGTGGATGAATATTTTCTTAGTTTTTTATAGTAATGCTACTTGCACTCCCCTATTGATGAATACAATTTATACATATTTTATATCCCTTCTATGCTTTGTTATGTTTATGTTCTTAATTGGTTACTTGTAATTGATTTTGTGGTTTGCTCAATTTTTGTACTTAATTAAATTTATTCGATAATGTGGCACTGTTTTAGATTTTTTTTTTTTTATGTATCTTGAGTTTTAGACTTCAGTTTTGGGTGATTTTTATGTCTTTAGAAAGTTAAGAGAAAGCTTAAAAAATTTATGAAGAGTTCAAAGCCCAATTCAACCATTTTGGAAGTCTATTTAAGCCCAAAATTCGAAACAAAGTATTATTCTACGACCTGGAACTAGTTTTGATATTCTTATCATAACTAAGGCTACATTTCTCATGTCAAGTCAAACCCAAACCCATTGGATATCCTTCCCTCAAAACTTTCATGAAGGACTAGAGGTCAAACTACAATGTTTTCATTAAGTTTTAAGGCTATGGATTTAAGTGTTAAATTTTGTTTTAGGTTGGACTGCTCTAAAAAAACTTTTTCAATTTTTAACCCATCAATTAAGCTAGGAATCAAATTTTTTATCAAGGTCAAAGCTATTGGTTTGCTAAGAGATAGAAATACAACTTCTATATGAAGACCTAGATCCAATTGTTCTTTAATCTAACCCTAATCAGCAACCAAAGTGAGAAGAGAGGTGCAGAGTATAAAAACATGATTGTAGTAGTCATTTAAGACCCCTTTCATTTTCTCCCACTTTTGTAATAAAGGAGGAGCTCTCCTAAGATAAGAAAACTAATTCCTTTCAAATCTTCTTCTATTTTCTTTTATTTTTATTTTTATTTCTTTTGTAATGTGTAGTTAACCCTTTTTTCTTCAATCTAAGGAAAATTGTGCATCAATTCTCTTATTGATTGTGAGACTTACTTCTATTATTAAATTATTCTAGGTTTGATTCTCTTTGTTCTTTGTTTTATTGCCAATAATTGCTATGGATAATTGACTAAGATAACCAGTAAATTAATGTTCATTATGATTTACTACTAGCTGAATTTCTATAGGCAATGTTGTTGTTTATGGCTATTTGGCTTGAGTAGTAATAAGGTTTTGATTTGTTACTTGGGTAAATCAATTTTCCTAGAAAATTGAGGGTAATTAGTTGATTTGTTGCTAGGGTAAATTGTTTAATTAGTTTTAATATTTTTAGATCTTAATATTATTGGTAAATTGGTTAAGGTGTCAGGCTTTAACTGATTTAGCAATACAGGTCAATTAGGTGTTGGGCTTGGTTAGCCAATTTAGGAAGAAATTAACATAAATTAATTAGGTGTTAAGCTTAATTAGCTTGTTGGCTAAGCATTCAAAGAGAGAATGAAATGTTAGTATCAATGATAAGTCATAGAATTGATTATAAAAGTCCCTTGGATTGAAGCTTTCCCCTTTGATTGACCCTTTTTCTTATTTTTGTTTTCTGATGTTATTACTATTCATTTAATTCCTATTTCTAATTAGATAAAATCCAACCTCCCTCATTTCTACTGTGAACACACCAAAATTAATCACCAGTCTCTTTGGTTTAACTTGGACTCATTATTTTTATAAGTAAAGTAGTTTAGTATTATCTTTGTCGATTTCAACAATTGTTAAATTTTGGTGCCATTGTTAGGGATTAGCTTGCTTATTTTTTGTGTTTTTAGTATAACTTAGTTTTTGAATTTTTCATTATTTTTCTCATTTACTAGCTAAGTTCTCACTTTCTATTTTTCTTGTTTCCTTTTGCTTTGTGATTTTTTTGTTATTTTTATTATTTCATATTCTCTAACACTTTGAATTAGAAGTTATGACTAAGAATTATAAAATTTCACAGCAAATGTCTAAGTTAATTTCTCTAATTCATCAATTGGCACAAATGCTAGTAGCTAATGCATGTCAAATAGTACAATCTTATGAAACATTCTTTTGACTTCGAATTTTGGTCGTGCTCCAAACTCCAGCCAATGGGGGGATTTTTACGAGATCTCAAGCCTATTTTCTGTTCAACCTATACAAGACGACGAAACGAATTAGGATCAAAGGGGGAGTAGAGGTGAAACTACGAGTTTTAGTGTGGTTCGCCAAATCCAGATGGCACCAGACCCTACGTCCATAGCAGAAATTTTATTATTGTAAAGAAATTTGTAGAGTTTTTGCTTATATGACCCACACACCTTTCTAACAATGTAATCCTATTTATAGAAGATAGAGGAGTTACATGCATTAATTACTAACTACAATGGTGTTACATCAAACTATAAATGGAAAAGATAATGATAGGCTACAATTCGACTGTTGCTGATCATAGGCTGAGGAGGTGGAGCCCTCTTGTCAGTCATAGACTCGAGCTTGTAGTCGTTGCCTAGTGTTTGTCCCATCATGCAGAAAGTCTAGTACCTCTTCGCTAGGATTTCAAGCTCAAAGGACCAGCGGAACCATGAGATGATGAGCTTGGAGCTATCGTAGAGGGGGACAGTGAGCTCTTATAAAAGGGGGGTGGCTGCCTTCATGACTATCCTGTCGGGCCACTGTTTAGCGAGGTGTGGCTTGCCATGACAGAGCTCATTGGGGAAGGAACTTGCTGAGGTGCTTCTGGCGAACCTGAGTCCACTGCTTCCTTCTAGGCCAATTCTTGTATACAATATTAGCCCCTTAACTCTCAGCTTGTGCAGAGTTGAATCTTTTCGATTCCTAAAAAGTTGAAGTCCCATTTTTCTAGAACCATCTCTTCATTTCCCCAGATAATGCACATCAGATAATTATAACTGCACTAGTTGAATCTTTTTTCGAGACCATTAATGCAGGTGGTTAGGAGGGGTGATTTTGGATCCTTCGGTAAGCCATCACTAGCTCTATATAAAGGAGGATGATTCTTCAGCCTTGTCATACTGGGCAAACATGGAGTATCCTGACAAACCATCACATAAATTCTGGTCCATTCTGGAGGTGTGTATGGTCTGCTACATATATGTTTCAGAAGATTCTTCTTCACTGGTAATGCGGGGCATTCCCACATATACCCTAGATTATGTCTTTCTGGTTTCACCGTGAGGCAATTCCTCAATCGGCCATGCCCCTGGTACTCCTTGAGTCAATTCTTTCAAGAGGTGCAGGTGGTCGAGGGTATAAGGGATGCAGCATTGTCACTGATTATGCATTTGAAGGAAAAATGAGCAGCGTTCTATTCTCAAAACACGGCCATCCACGGCCGGCCTCCCTTCTCTTTCTTTCTCTTTTTCTTTCCTTTATTGCTCTTTTTTTTGTGGGGCTTCTTTTGCTCCTCAACTAGCTTGTACTTAGCATTCTCCAATGTGTTCTGCCTGGCTTCGTGTCTAGGGCTTTCTGATGT
>JANHAO010011834.1:0-16733 GCA_026873985.1 Saraca asoca | reverse complement strand
AAGTTAAATTGCATAAAAGAAAATCTAAAGCTAAAGAAGAGAAAAGAGAAGAAAGAAGAGAGAATTGACTTGAAACTTAAATTAGGATTCCAAACTATGAGATAGGATGATTAGAATGGGTTACAAGGAGTCCTACTTATAGCCTTAAATCATGTTCACCATGACTGGGCTTCATAACATGGGCTGGGTGAACTTGAGGAGATTTGGATTTATCAATTTGGCCACGTCGGCATGCAACACGGCCTGGCCATGTTTCGTAACACGATCGTGTTTCGTGCTTTATTTTCACGAATTCTTTTCCAGCTCTCAGGCAGCATCGAGCATGGCTAGGTTGTGTTCCAGAGCACGGCCGTGCTCTATGTTGTTCTTTGAATTTCTTTGATTTTTGCTTCGTTTCTTCCATGTACTTTCCTTGTACCTTTTCCTTGATCCAAATGTATCTTCAGTCTTCAAGTTTCCTTCTTCTTTCCAACCATTGTCATCATCCTACACAAGAAATACAAACCAAAAGCAGTAACTTGAACAAAATATGAAATCAAAGTAAAAACATTAAGAAAAACATGAAATATCATCAATAAACTAGACTAAAACTATCTTATTTTTATGCACTTTTTCCCATTTATCAGAGATTCACCAAGGTTTCACAAGCTCCACCAACCTACCTATAATAAATGATTAGTCCATGGACCTGACTGGACCACTCCTAACAGGTCACGAAAGTGTAAGCATGTAGCGGTTGCTGTTGATTATTTCACCAAGTGGGCAGAGGCAAAAGAATTAGCGAAAATTTCTTCTTTGAAGATTGTAAAGTTCATAGGGACTAGCATTAATTGTAGGTTTGGAATCCCTCAACAGATCATAACTGATAATAGGACCTAATTTAACAGCAAGCAATTCAATAAGTTCTACAATGACCATAAGATTATGAAGAGTTTCTTGGTTGTAGACCATCCTTAGGCTAACGGACAAGTCAAGATTGTCAACAAGATTATCAAGTAGATCTTAAAGATAAGGTTAGAAGCCAGGAAGGGAGCATGGGTAGATGAGCTATAGAAGGTGCTTTGGGCTTATAGAACCACAACTCAAAGCACCACAAGAGAAACTCCCCTCTTAATGGTGTACGGATATGAAGCCATAATCTTAGCAGAACTTAAGGTAACTTCACAATGAAGAGCTACCTTTAATCCATAAGATAACAATTAGCTACTCATTGCAAACCTTGACCTCACAAAAGAAACAACAGAAATAGCTTGCCTCAGAGTTACAACCTGTCAGCAACGGGGTCACAAGATACTACAACAGGAAGGTCTGGGTTCGGAACTACAAAATTGGTGATCTCGTACTATGCCTTATTCTTCCTAGAGCTCACAAAGCCAATGATGGGACACTAGGTCTAAACTGGGAGGGCCCATGCATAATCAAGGAAGACTTGGCAAATAGAGCTTATCATTTAACAAATATGTATAGGGCTAAAGTTCCATGAGCTTGGAATGCTAAACATCTATGCCCATATTTTTGAGAAATTTGTGCTCACCTTCTAATCCTGTAATGTTATTCAAAAACTAATATAGGCACCTTAAATTTTTATGTCTACTAATCTTTGAATAAATTTTTAACAAAGTATTATGCAGGAAGCGAGCACTCACCCTACTAATTTGGCAGTGAGCACTCGCCTTACTCATCTGGCAGCAAGCACTCGCCCTACTAATCCAGAAGTGAGCATTTGCCCTTCTAATCCAAAAGTGAGCAATTGCCCTTCTAATCCAGAAGTGAGCTATTCTTCAACTTGATGAAGTCTTCATTTGTGCTAGCTAAGGCACATTCCTATTAGGCATTTGACTTATGCTAGACGTAACCTACCAGGTACTTGACTCATGCTAGATGCGACCTACTGGGCACTCGACTTATGCTAGCTGAGGTGCATTCATGCACCCTACTAGATATTCAACTTGACATATTTAGAAAATCATGATTTGCTAGTCGAGGTGCATTCACATTAACATTTTGAATTATCATCTACAAACTACCAAGCATTCAACACATCAAAAACCTCAATAAATGTACATATGAACATTCAAGAGATGAAACTTAGAGTTACAAAAGTCTAAATGATAGTATGCTGGATCAAGCTTTTACCAGCAAATTACAACTCCCAATCTATAAACCACACTAGGAGCTGGGGGCTAATGTTATGGATATCTTTTGGTGTTGGGTTTCCATGCAACAAGCACAGCGAAATTTTAAATTTTTGAAACCCAGCCAAGGATCCATATGTAGAATATAAACCAGTTGGTCTAGAAAATTACCTTATTGTATTGCATTTATTGTGGAATGTAGCAACACATGTCATGACTCCTTATAGTGTTGCGGTTTGATCCAGAAAATAGCAACACTATTGGTGAATCCTTCATTTCTTATGATGTTGCGGCTTGATGCAAGGTTGCGGGGTGATCCAGAATCATGAATAGAAAAGATGCAACTGATGCAGAATCATGAACACAGAATAGTAGATCTATGTCTCTACAGTATCCACACATAAGCAAAACAAAACTCCGATTATATGGATAGAACTGCCTCATACATTATACCTCTGCTAGGAAACGTCTCTCTCTATTTTTTAGGATCTCTCAATGTTTTTCTGAAGAAAACCTTTTTTCTTTCAATTCAGCTGCTCTCAATTAATGAATGCCATCTTACTTCATTACACCCCTAAGAGTTATATTTATAGCTTTAGGGTTTAGTGAGAAAGAGACCTAGGCTCAGTCTAACTAAAAGTCCTAGTTGTAGCCCAACTAAGAGTCCTAGTCTAATAGAAATGTGGAAAGGCTTTTGGGCTTAAGTTATTAAATTAGTCTAACTAACTTTAATAATTAAGCACAATGTAATAGAACATTAATAAAGCCCAATATAATAAAATCCAACATTATATCATAATGGGCCATATTTCAAGGATCACTTAATCTAATTAAGAATCCCATTTATATTACATTAATTCCAATTTTGTCTCACTCTTTGGTGTGACCCTATAGGTTCCTATTACGTTAGCAATGTTACTAAAAAGAATCTAATTCTAACATCATAGACAGTGAGTAATATCTAGCAATACGTCATTGCCACCCAAGTAATAAGAATATCGATGATTCAACATACCTAAACAGTGACCAATAACCCATGTATCTTAGTCCCTTTTGTTTGAATATCTAGATTGAATCCGAGGCATGGAATGTGTCATCCTCTTAATAATTCAATCCATGTTTCTTGATCCTTGAGTGACTAATTGAAAAACAAATGAATCAATATCACATACTAATTCATTGAGCATGGCCAAGCATTTCTTTAGTATACTCAATCAAGGGGCCTATGGATATTACTCCTCCTAAGTAAGAAGAACAAAATCCCATCTAGATCACACACATCCCTTTGCATGATTTGTGATATACCTAACCACTACCTTTTAGGCCACCTTATTAAAAGTAACATAAGACAGTGTCAAAGTAAATGACTCTTTATGTAGTGAACCGTGGTGATTTCAGGTCAATGGACTCCATACATTATGGTCACTAAATAATTGCTTATGACACTTAACCTTCCATGAAGCATTCTTATAGCGGGTCAGTCCAGTACATTGGCTCTCTAACATGTACTCATGTAATGATTTGACATCTCATATCCATGGCTTGTGGTCATCAATCATCATACATGCTAGTCTTGCTACATTATTACTATCCCAGTTTACAATAATACTTGAATAGGGACATTTTAAGAATAATAAATTATTCTAGGGATAATTATTATATTTATTTATATTACACAAATATAAAAAAATAATAATAATTGAATTGCCATTAAAATGTAATACAATATATGCAAAAACAATCATCCTATGATTGGCTTCTAAGGCATACACCAACATTTGGAACCATGCAAATGGGCTGGTAAAAGCCTAATGGACAAGTCCAGCTAGTAAGGACCCAGCTCATCTAGGATTGAGGTCACCGGACATGAACTCAGGTCATTAGTTCATAAGGGTCAAAGTAGTAACCTCAGGTCATTGTGGACAAGGCCTAAGCCGCAGCTTGAAGCACACTTTCTCAATGATTAATCCAGGGAGATCCATTCAGTTTCCTAATTTAAAGGGAATCCATTATTATTTGTTATGCAATCCTAATCAATTCATGATCCTTATATATAATTGATTTATATTCAAACTGTAAGACCCTTACGACTATAAATGGTGGTTAAAATCATTGTACAAGATATATAGGAAAAAAATCAAAAGATGCAAATACTTAGCAAAAAGACTAAGAAATAAAATAACTATGGAAGTAGGTATTACACTAGGCCGAAACACGTTAAACACTTCTGGTATCTCTCTATTCTTCCTCTCTCTCTCTCTCTCTCTCTTTTTACATTCAATCTATAGTTTAGGGTTTTAAGACATGGGTTGACTAGATTTTACCATCAACAGAACTCAAATTTAACATACTTGCCAATTATCAATGATCACAAAATTTTAATATAAACTAGTTAAATTAAATACCTTCACAATGGATCTAATTTTGTATTCATCCAATATCTGTAACTATAATTTTGAACTCTTTGAAATTTTTTACTTTCATTATTTTGTTGCCAAATTTTATTTTAGAAAATTCAGAGTATTATAAGTACTCATTGGTAAAAGTGAAACAGATCAATTTCTATTGCTTTACATATCTAACACCTAAAACAAGTTTTAACTTCTATTAAATATACATATCAATTGTTACATCATATAATCCCTTTCTCAGATATAAATAACACATGAAAAATCCAGTTCAATACATAAACTTAACATTTAACATTTTAATCATTGTCCTACACTTCAAGACCTTCATTATCAAAACATAGAAGCAATTTTGCCAAAGCTTCCATTAATGTTATTCTCATAGAAATGGTACAATGAGGCCTCTCACTAAATTTAAAGAGTAATACTTCTATTGCAAACCATAATAGGAGTTCATTCATTTCAAAATTTCAACAATGCAAATTCAAATTCAACAAATATAAAATCATACATTTGAGTAATAATAATATGCATTAAAAGGAGTAGATTATCCACTCACCTTATTAGAGATCAAGTTAATATCTAGCTACCCAAAACAAGTTAGCTCACTAGCCCTCTTCTTCTCAATATTCCTCAAAATCTTCTATGGTTTACACATAAATCAAATATCCCAAAATTAGTTTCTAATGATAGCACTCATAACTTATGAAAATTTTCTAATTTAATTTCATCTTCCTAAAGTCAAATTTAAAATCAAAAGTAAAGTCATGAATGATTCATTCTAAAATTAGAAGTAGAGTAAAGACGACTCAAAGCATTTCCCAGAATAAAGGCAATAACAACAAAGGCATTAGGAGCAAAAGGAATAGTACAGTATCCAAGGGAACCACTAACTATGAGTGGAGCAGAACAGTGGAGTTGTTGCCAACATTGGCTATTCTAACATCCACCATTGAAGAAAAAGAAGGATGGGAGTTGATTGTGAAGATCAATTGAATAAGGTAGCTTCCCTCTCTTTAACATGGTAGCACCTAACTCTGTAAGAGGATAGTTTGAGTAGCTCCACCAGTGGCATGATTGCAGCCATGGCTGAGGAGCTTTGAAGGACGACATTGTAGGTCCCAAAAATATATATATGTATATTGATATATATATATATCAGAGTGCTAAAAAACAATCTTGCCTTTTTTACATTAGTAAATTGTACACTCTCATTGAAAATAATTTGAATTCTTTTGAGTTGTAAAAGCGAAAGTTTTAACAATATTGTTTCTGTATTTGGAAGCTAATTTGGTGATCAATATCTCAATTGGAGTGACTAAATTGATATGATGTAATATTGTAAATCTAATTAGATAATTAATCAAGATTGTATGAGAATGTATTAGAAACAGATTATTGCAGAAAATAATTTCAGTATAACAGCAGTTTATTGTAGAAATAGTATTATAGTATATTAGTTTAGCATAGTAGGAATGTTATTTTACAATAAAATTAAATTGCAGAATGTAAAGAAATGCAAAGAAACAATAAAGACATTGCAATTTTTAAAGTGGTTCAACCTTACCTGAAACCATAGATGAAGTCTACATCCACCGAGTCAATCATCAACCATATGAATTCTTTTATTAGCTATAATAGGATTTTAACTAAGCCCCTGAATAGCTAATTTATATAGCAAGAATTTTTCTGGGCTCTTGTCGAACCTAAAATAACAAGATTTCACTGTGCTCTTGCCTAACCTAGATACAATAATTCTTCTATCTTAGCAGATTATGATCAATCTCATAACCTACAGATATACAAAGAATTCATCATACCTTCTACCAGCTATAATCAACCTTATAACCAAAGAAGATGCAAAGGGAAGATCAACCACTTCTTTTGCATCTCCAATTCCTATCAACGTAGAAATTGTAATTAAAAGATAAGAACAAGTAAAGAATTACAATACCAAGTTTGAGATGAAAATCTCAAGCATCTAGCTATAAAATTCTCTTCAAATTTGATAAAAGATCCTTGATTTAATCAAATAAAGAGAGGTAGAGATGAATCTAGTTAAGCACAAATAGCTCTGAGATTTTCGCTCTTGAAGAAGTGTGTTTGTTTTCAAAACTATTAGGTTTGAAAAGTGGTTAGGGGCATTTATAATTGTTGTAATCGACATTTGGAAAATAACTAAGTTATAGTTCTTGAATCAATTAGTGAATTGATTTGTAGCAGTTATAACAAACTAATAACTAACTAATCGATTTATGAATCAATTCAACATATGTAAAAATTCATGATCAAATCGATTGATGAATGGAATCAAAGTATTTTGAAATCAGGTGTTGAATTGATTAGGGAATCAATTGAAATGATTTTCCTAACCTTTGATAAAAACATGTTTCAAATCTTTTCTTCATAAATCAATTACTGAATTAATTCAAGTTTTTACAGGTTTCTCAATATGAATTGATTCATGAATCGATTCACAGAATGTAAAATACTTTTTATAAAACTTGCACTTGTGAAAGATTATTTTAAAAACTTGTTTGAAAAATATTTGATTTTCAACTCACTTCAAAAGATTTGTTTGCTACCACAATTTATCAGTTTCAAGAAATTTATTTGTATCAAGTTTGAATGGAATTTTACTTACAAAATATCCTATAAAAGATAAAATAATTTCTAAATCAAGTTATGGATCTCTTGAATCATATATACTTTGATCTTGCAAAACAAATAATAAACACTAAAGTATTTGATTAGATACAAATTGTTTTCAACATTAAAACCAAATAGGGATAGATAACAAAGCAATAAAATCCTAACAATTTCATTAGCTAGGCTATTAAGGCTAACAATCTCCCCATTTTTTATGGTGAAAATAATTTTAGATAAGCATTAAAAATTTAGTATCAAAGTTTAATTTTTAGAATAAAAAATTTTTATTTTTACTCTCCCCTTTTCAAAATGACTTATTTCCCTTTTTATTTATATTTGATATCATACTAATCTTAATCTCCTTTTTATTTATGTCTCCCCCTTTTTAACTAAGATTAACATCTCCTTTTGAAAATCATACATTTCTCCATAATTCTTATCTAAAATCTTTCTTTCTCCCCTTTTGGACACATAAAAAAGATAATAATATATCTATGAAAAATTATGTACCAAAAAGTTTAGAATAGAAGGAAACTAGATTAGAATAGAATTTCTCCATATATATTCAATATTTTAAAATTAACATTTCATATAATCCAGTTGTTACAGTAAATACTGAATGAAAATGCTGAATATCATATCATCTAGAGTAGTGAACACAAATCATAATCAATATCAAAATACAATATCCATCAACAATATCAAAATACAGTTTAAGAACAACAAATATAATGAAAAAGGGATAAAGGACTAAGGGCAATAGTAGACAAGCATGAATACACAGCATACCATTCTTTTGTAGGGTCTTGATCATCCATCCATTTAAGTTCAACCTCCTCTTCTTGTTCTTGCAATCACTGTGTGATTTCCTGTAGTTGAGTTTCCATAGATTTGAGTCTCTCATTGACTTCAGTCACATGTTTTCAATTTTCAGATTCCTTGTGTGACATGAGATTTTCCATTAACTTGAACTAGTTTTCTTGATTGTCTATTATTTTATTCATTTGGTCAGTCATGTAATTATGCCAATCACCTCAACTAATCTTGTTTTTGCTTCAATGGATAATCTAGGTGTTGATCTTGTGGAGCTTCTAGTTGTTTGATGGATTTGTGACCTTTTTTTAGTCTATATTCCTTAATCATTTTCTTGTAAACCCATTTTATGAAACTGTTAAGCACTAATCATGGTAGTTGGGTTTGGTGGTAAAATGAAAATTTCATCAAAAAAATTTATTTTGAGTTTGGCAAAGATAGGAGTAAGGATCATGTCATATGGTAGGTATCCAATGTCTATTATTTTAGAACATTCAGCCATATATTTCAAAATATAGTAGGGAACATTAAAATTAAGTTAATTTTTAGTAACCCATATAAAGAAAAAGTCATCCTCCACTATTTAGGTAAAATTTGTAATTCTAGGCAAAATCACTTTACATAAGCATAAAGGAGGATTTTATCTTCAAGAGACAAGCTAGTTATAAGTAATTTTCCACTTCGATCCTTTAGGGTGGAATACAGAAAAAGCAATCTAATAGCTAATTCCCTATTATATTCAGTAAAGTGTCTTGCAGTAAGCTTTGGTTCATTAACATCCATGCCAAATTCATTTGCTAAAAAATCAGAATCTATAACTACATGCTTATGCTTCATATAACATGATAGTTTTCCATCAGCATTAGTAGGTTTGCATAAAACATCTTAACCAATCTAGAGTAGTTATTTCCCTTAAAAGTAAAAAAAAAAAAAAATCTAACCTATACTTAGCTAATAAGGCAGGGAAATGGGTAGACTATAGTAATTGATCATTAAAGCATTTTAATGGTTCAACCTTTCTATTGGCAAGTTGAAGGTAAGTAGTATACTTGTTTGATGATTTGAAGAGTGATTCCTCCTCTGCAGGAGTTGTTGGTGTGGTTGTTCACTTTTCCTTTCTTTTAGCAGGGAGCTTGATTCTTTTGGTCATGTTGGATTTTTGAAAATTGCGGTTAGGGATTTTAGGTAAAATTTTGGGGTTTTAATTTCTACATTTGTTGAAATCAATTGGCTAAAAGTGTTTAAATGAATGTTTCTAAGTGCTTTGTGAAAGAAATTTATGAAAAGACTGTAAGGATCGAGATTGGGTTGAGAGAGATTGAGTGAGTTTGGTTTTTGGCTAAGAGCTATTATGTGAATGAATTAGAAAATCCATTCACTATATATAGTATCATGCTTTGAATCAATTCAGAGGGCAAAAAATTTAAGTATGAATTAATTCAAGTATAGTATTTATGTACAATTCGAATCTAGAATCGATTCATAGGTTCATAGAATTTCATATGAATCGAATTAGGAATTGATTTATCCAGGTTTTTAGAAAAGAATTTTAGAATTTTTTTAGCCTTCTAGAGACTTTAGAAAATCTTGTGAATCAATTTGGGAATCGATTCATTATGTGAACTTTCAAGAAGTGAATTGATTCAAAAACTCAAAGAAATCCTTGATAAATTTGAATTGATTACTGAATCGATTCAAGGTGACTTGAATTCAGTTTTTCTAAGGTTTTGTTTTCTAAGTGTTTTCCTAATCACTTAAATAGCCAATAAATGACTCAAAACTATTAAAAACTCAGTTTTCTTTCCATATACCTACAAAACAACCTTAGGAGCATCTCTGATGTCTAAGTTAGTAATTGCAATGTAAAAATTGATTAAGCATTTAAAATACAAAGATAAGAAAGTTTACTGATACTTAGGGGATTTGACATTCTTGGACTTGTGTGAGTGCAACTTTTATTCAACAATCATGAGTTGCTTCCTTAGATCATAGTTGTTTTTATTTCTCCCACACAAACCTGCAAAATAAAGTCTATGCTTGCTTTGCTGGTACCTATTTGGTTTTGCGTCCAAATTTTTTAGTCATCATAGTAACATATCTATTTGAAATGGATGCCTTAAGTAATCACATTAACTTTTCATTAGGCTTTATCTCATAGGTACCATTTCTATATGGACAATATTTAATATGGTGTCCTTTATGGTTGTAGTAGAAACAAATAATATTTCTATGGTTTCAATTTGACTTCTTCTTCCATTACTGTCTATATCCTAAGCCAACTTTATTATGAAAGTTCTTTTGACTTTTTAACATGTTGTTGAGTTTTATCTCACTATTTGTGAATCCTTGTAAAGCTATGGCCAATTTATTTATTTCAGACTTATAAATCTCACACTGATCACATGTTTTACTTTCACTTAACAACTTTTTTGCTAGGATATTTAAATCACCATTTTCCTTTTCCAATTTACTGATTTTCTTCAACAAGCTATCATTTTCATTTCTTGCATGTTTTAATTCATTTTTAGCTTTTAGTAAAGAATCATACAATTCGATGCATATATCATCTATTTCTTCAACACTTTTATCATCAATCTCATTTTCACTAGAATTATAGAAAATTTTATTATTAGAATTATGTTCATCTTTTGAATAGAAGAAAGACTGAATACCAAATATCTTATTATCATCAAGTCTTGTAATGAGACAGAAAGAGGCTTCTTCTTCTTTCTCTTCATCATCTGAATCAGTATGCTTATTTTCAAAGATAGTTAAATTAGCCTTCTTGTAAGATAGTTGTCTTTTTCTCCTTTCATTCTCAAGCCATCTTTTCAGACAAACTGGGCAATCTAGTTTGATGTAGCCAAGCTTTTTGCATTCAAAACAAGTAGGTGTAGCATTAATATTGGTGTTTCCTTGATCTATTTTGTTCTAATTTTTCCTTTAAAGTACTATTTTCCTCTTTTCTTTACTCATCATTTCTCTAAGAATTCTTTGCAGCTTCTTGCTTAGCAAAGCCATATCTAATTTTTTATTAGCCTCTTCATCAGTATCAAAATCCTTATCATTTATATCAAATGATTTTGTAGCCTTCAATGCCAAATTTCTCTTCTTCTTATCATCCCCATTTTCTTATACCTTTTAAGCTCCAACTCATGCTCCTTAAGATTACCATAGAGATCTTGTATAGTTAGCATACCCATCTTGAGTGATTCCTTTATGGTAGTCACCTTTGGTTGCCATTCTTTAGTGAGTGATCTTAGAACCTTATGCACAAGATCTACATCATCGAATTTTTTTTCCAAGTAACAATAGTTGGTTAGTTATGGCAGTGAGCCTCTAAATAAGATCTTTAATTGACTTACCCTCTTCCATCTTAAACATTTCATTTTCAAATACTAACACATGTACTTTAGAAGCCTTAACCTGTGTAGTTCCTACATATGCTATTTCTAAGGTATCCTAAATCTATTTAGCAGTAATATAGTTTGAAATTCTCTCATATTTATTAGGGGATACAGAGTTGGAGATAATCCATTTAACCTTAGAGGCAAGGAGGCATTTCTTCCTCTCCTCTTCAGTTCATAAAGATTTAGCTTTAGGTTGTAAAATCCCATTGATAAGGGTTTGAGGTGGATCATAACCAATTGCTACAAGTTGCCACATATCAATGTCAGTTGCTTCAATAAAGTCTCTGATCTTTTGCTTCCAGTATGTATAGTGGTGTCCATTAAAACCAGGGGGTTTGTGTAGAGATGGGCACTCAGGTAACAATGTAAAAATAGAATCCATTTTCTCTTTCGAAAATAAGAAAGTATCAAGAGCCTGAAGCTCTGATACCAACTGTAGGCCCCAAAAATATATATATGTTTATTGATATATATATATATATCAGAGTGCTGAAAAATGATCTTGCCCTTTTTATGTTAGTAAATTGTATACTCTCATTAAAAATAATTTGCATTCTTTTGAGTTATAAAAGTGGAAGTTTTAACAAAATTGTTTTGGTATTTGGAAGCTAATTTGGTGATTAGGATCTTAATTGGAGTGACTAAATTAATATGATGTAATATTGCAGATCTAATTAGACAATTAATCAAGATTGTATGAAAGTGTTTAGAAATAGATTATTGTAGAAAACAATTTTAGTATAATAGCAGTTTATTGCAGAAATAGTATTATAGCATATTAGTTCAACTTAGCAAAAATATTATGTTACAGTAAAATTAAATTGCAGAATGGAAAGAAACAATAAAGATACTACAATTTTTAAAGTGGTTCAACTTCACCTGAAACCATAGATGAAGTCTATATCCATTGAGTCAATCCTCAATCGGATGACTTCTTTTATTAACTATAACAAGATTTTAACTAGGCTCCTGAATAGCCAGTTTATACAACAAGAATTTTCTTGGGCTCTTGCCAAACCTAAAACATCAAGATTTCACTAGGCTTTTGCCTAACCTAGATATAATAATTCTTCTATCTTAGTAGATTATGATCAACCTCATAACTTAGAGATGTACAAAGAATTCATCACATCTTCTATTGGTTATAATTAACCTTATAACCAAAGAAGATGCAAAGGGAAGATTAACCACTTCTATTGTATCTCTAATTTCTATCAACCTAGAAATTGCAATTAAAAGATAAAAATAGGTAAAGAACTACAATACCAAGTTTGAGATGAAAATCTCAAACATCTAGCTATCAAATTCTCTTCAAATTTGATAAAAGATCATTGATTTGATTAGATAAAGAGATGTGGAGATGAATCTAGTTAAGCATGAGTAGCTCTGAGATTTTTGCTTTGAAGAAGTGTGTTTGTTTTGAAAACTGTTAGGTTTGAAAAGTGGTTAGGGGTATTTATTGTTGTTATAACCAACATTTGAAAAAATAACTAATTTTGAATTCATGAATCGATTCGTGAATCAATTCATGGCAGTTATAATAAACTAATAACTAACTAATCAATTTATAAATCAAATTAACATATGTAAAAATTCATAATTGAATCAATTTATGAATCGAATCATAGTATTTTGAAATCAAGTATTGAACCAATTAAGGAATTGATTTTGATGATTTTCTTAACCTTCGGTAAAAGCATTTTTCAATTTTTTTCTTCATGAATCAATTCAAATAGTTTTTACAAGTTTTTCAACATGAATCGATTCATGGAGTATAAAATGCTTTTTATAAAACTTGCACTTGTGAAAGATGATTTTAAAAACTTGTTTGGAAAATATTTGAATTTTAAATCACTTCAAAAGATTTATCTACTACCTCAATTTATTAGTTTCAAGAAATTTATTCGTATCAAATTTGAATAGAATTTTACTTACAAAAGATCCTATAAAAGATAAAATAGTTTCTAAATCAAGTTATGGATCTCTTAAATCATATGTGCTTTCATCCTACAAAACAAATAATAAACACTAAAGTATTTGATTAGATGCAAATTATTTTTAGCATCAAAACCAAATAGGGACTAATAACAAAGCAATCAAATGCTAACAATATCATTAGCTAGGCTAATAAGGCTAACAATCGCCAAAATGCTAATAGGCACAACCAAGCCAAAGAGACAAGGCAAAGACAGCCAAGTAGAAACAAAGCAAAACTTCAATAACACAAAGGCTAAGCAGAGCTAATAGCTCCGATGTGTTAAGATGAAGCCAATCGAAGTAAAACTAAGGCAGTCGAAAGTAAGGTAGAAATTGATCGGGAGGTAGGCAAAGCAGTCTAAAAAGCAAACAACAAAGAAGAAAGAGAAGAGCAACTACTGGAAATGAAGTAGGAGAAAACCAAAGAGAAAAAAATGGTGATTGGAGAAGAAGAAGCAGTGATCGAAGAAGAGAAGTAGATCAGCAAAGAGAAAAGAAGGAATAGAGGACCTAGTCTGCAGTCTAGTTGTGCATAAGAAGAAAAGAAAATAAAAAAAGAAAAAGAAATAGGAGAAAAAGTTGGAAAGAGAAAATAATTATGTGGTAAAATATTTTGTTTTGTTTTCACATAGAATTTTTTTAAAAAAAAAACAACACTCAAACTTATACACTTCATTTTTAATGTTACACATAACTTAGAAAAATAATTTATGTCTACCTAAAGATTATTACAAATAACACATTGTTTATCAAACATCCTTATTAATTCAATTTATTATTTTCTAAATTAGTTATTGTCATTTATCATAACATAACAGGTGTCATGCTAGGGTACCTGTACTTGGTCATGGGGAGACCATTATGCTATACAGAATGTGGTATGTATTCTTGATTATAAATTTTATTTTTGACATGAACTTTGTCTTTTTAAGTTCTTAAGTATATTTATTTTTATCTATTAATCAGGTTTTTCCCAACCCATGAGCCATTAGATATCGTACACCACATCATCATGAACAGGTATGAAGGTGTATGGCCTACATGAAAAAGTATTCTAGGACCCACCCACAAGATGTTATATGTAGAGTTTAAGGTAAAGCTTCAAAACTTTATTTATTATTAAATTTCTTTTTTTAAATTATTCTCTAACTATTTGATGCTTTCCTTATTTTTTTATTATAGAAGTATTAGAAATTGAACCCTTCTTACAAAAAGGGTAGATGAAATAATTTTAACCATAAAGGTTCCAACAAAATGAAGGAAATGATGGATGAGATGTGGAGAAAAAGGCCCGCTTAACCTAACTAGATTGGGGACAAGGAGTGTGAAGGTCTTCTCAAGTACTGGGAGAACCTTAAATTCAAGTCTAAGTCTAAATAAAATAAGAGGAACAGGGCCTCAAATATAGCTAGATAGTGTTCATCCCTGCACACTAATGAATTCATCCCCATGTCAGAGCATTGGCTGCGCATAATAGCATTATTTTAACTTAATATTATTTATGTCATTTGCATTATTGTAGTGACATTCATTCTACATTCTATATTGTCAGTGAAAATTTTCATACGTAGAAGGACAGCTAGTGGGTCTTGCATCGAGCTGCACAGTTCTATGTAAGTAGCTTCTCTTAACTTCAATTTTTGTTATTAATATATTACATGTTTGGTAGTAAAAATATTACATTTATAGCATCAAATTGATTGTTTTAATTTGCAAGAGAATTTTAACAAAAAAAAGGAGGACTTGACACAGACTTAAATGCAGAGAGGTCGTGAGAGCTCTAAGGAGATGGCTGGTGATGTGGCTGAACCATCTGCTCATGATTTGTGGGTAGACACCATCAACAAACCAAGAAAGGGCAAGTCTATGAGTTTGGATCCAAGGCCACCATGAGGATGGCTACATCAGCTGCTACATCTCACATCGAGAGCATGTCATATACTATGCCGGACCAGATCATGCACACTATGACTGAAATGCAACAACAAATATAAGTTATTTTGCTCAAATGTAGCACCTTATACAAACTCAACAGCAGCAATAGAGCTAGCATTCATTGCCTTATCCTTCAACTTATGGCTACCATGCTATCTATTATTAGCCACCTCTAGCCTACTTATATCCACCACCATTGCAACCATCGTAGTAACCAATGGTTCGACCATCACCAGTTGAAAGACCTACATGAACTAGTATTAGCCCACAACAATAGTCATAATAGCAACAACATAATGCTACTCGAGACTAAGAGACTAATAATTAGTTCTTCTTCGATATTGGATTACAGTTATATTTTTATACTTTTATTTGAATAATATATTTCACACATTATTAATTTAAATAATATAATTTATAAATTATTTTATTAATTTTATATATTTAAAACTATTTGTGTATCTCATTTTAAATTTTTTATTATAAATTAAACATTAAATTTTAGAAATTAAAATAAAAAATATTAAATTTAATTTTATATGATTAATTAGAATTATTATAATAAAAAATTAAAAATAAAATTTCAAAAAATTATATTAATTAAAATTTTAAAAAACCATATTTTTTTTATCAAATTTCCTATGCCTTTTTGGACAATTTTTCCAATGAAATTTTTGACAGATCAAAAAAAATTATTTGAACAAAATCCCATTGAAATCCATCGAAAAGTAAATATTTCTAATGATGATTTGATCCATAACTAATTTTTTGTCAAAAATTAGTGTTTTCACCATTTTTTTTAATTTCCATTAAAAAAATTTGTCAAAAAACGTTTTTTTTCTCTTTAGTGAGGGCATCCCACAACGAACAGCAAGCAAAAAGGCAGCAATCATCACAAGTCTATTATTGTTATTGAAGTTGCTTTAACTTATATCACTGCCTATGCACTCTTTTTAAGATATTATTAAAGCTACCCACACTCAAGCCACACAATGATCACAAAGCACGTAAAAACATTCATCGACATCCCCTCCAAAGTTAAAAAACAGAAAAGAAAAACTAAGACAACGAGCAAAGCAAACATGCCACTCATATATACAACTCAAAGAAAATAAAATTTTAATCACTTTGTTGGAGCCGTCCAAGTGTGACCGTGTGGAAGTCAAACTGATCCAATAAAGAAGATTTTGGCATCTCAAGCTGATTAGATACTTGTTCCATGGTAGGGCGACATTTTGGGTCTCTATTTAAGCAAGCAAATGCTATCCTTGCAATGGAGATCACCTCCTTGGCCACTGGCTCTTTGGGATGATGAAGACGCTGGTCCAACTTATCCTTCAATAAAGAACTTCCAATTGTTGAAGCTGAAGAGCATTCCATCAAAGAAGAAACAAAATCTCCGAAGT